>PVJC01015475.1:0-35000 GCA_004026665.1 Murina feae
ACACACACACACACACAAAAGGCGCCTGGCAGACTGGGGCCATCATAGGACATCTACTGAGGGGTCCCAGACTGTGAGAGGGCACAGGCTGGGCTGAGGACTCCCTCCACCCCGAGTGCACAAATTTTTGTGCACCGGGCCCCTAGTATATATATATATATATATACCTGAATGCTCCTGTATTGGCCATATACATGTTTACCAGAATTATATACTCTTGTTGTATTGAGCCCTTTAGTATTATGAAGTGACCTTCATTATCTCTTGTTATGGCCTTCACTTTGAAATGTATTTCAACAGACATGAGTATTGCTAACCCTGGTTTTATATTTTCATTTCTATTTTCCTGTAAAATTTTTTCTATCCCTTCAATTTCAGTCTGTGTGAATTATTTGTTCTGAGGTGGGTTTCTTGCAGAAAGCAAGTATATGTGTCATGTTTTCTCATCCATTCAGCTAGCCTATGTCTTTGATTGGAGCATTTAAGCTATTTACATTTAAGGTTATTTCTGACTAGAGGCCCAGTGCATAAAAACTCTTGCACTAGGGGGATCCCTCAGCCCGGCCTGCACCTTCTTGCAGTTCGGGATCACTTGGAGGATGCCCACCTGCCAGCTTAGGCCCAGTCCTCGGAGGATCAGGCCTAAGCTGGCAGCCCTCAGGGGATGTCCAACTGATGGCTAAACTGCAGTCAGACATCCTTAGTACTGCTAAGGGGGTGGGAGAGGCTCCTGCCACTGCCGCCGTGCTAGCAGCTGTCAGCACAGCTTGTGGCTGAGAGGAGCTCCCCCTGTCGAAGCACACTGACCAGCAGGGGACTGTTCTTACATTGAGTGTCTGCCCCTGGTGGTCAGTATGAATCATAATGATTGGTTATTCCTGGTCATTCTGCCATTAGGGTCAATTTGTATATTACCCTTTTATTATATGGGATAGTTAGTTATGTGTTGCCATTTTTTTCTTCATACCTGTGTTCTCCTTCTATTTATTTGTATTATGACAGTTTCTTTAACATTTCTTACAGTTTGGTGCTAATAAACTCTTTTAGCGTTTTTTATTGTTGTTTTTGAAGTTCTTTATTTCACCTTTCATTACAAATGATAACCTTGCTGCATTGAGTAGTCTTGGATTCAGTCCTTTGGTTATCATTACTTTGTATACTTCATGCTATACCATTCTGACCTGAAGTGCTTCAATTAAGAAGTCAGCTGACAGTTTAATGGAGGCTCCCTGTATGTAACTCTTTTTCTCTCTCTGGTAGCCTTTAAGATCCTTTGTCTTTTACGTTTGCCATTTTTATCAATGTGTACCTAGGTGTGGGTCTATTGTGGTTCATCTTGATTGAGATTCTCCTTTTTTTCTTAACTTGAATGAATTTTCCTTTACCAGGTTAAGGAAATTTTCTGCCATTATGTCTTCAAATAGGTTTTCTATTCCTTTTTTAGGTTCTACTCCCTCTGGTACCACTATAATGTGAATGTTTTTGTTTCATATTTTTCTAAAACTACCTTGAACTTTCCTCCTGCTTTCTAATTTTTTTTTTCCATTTGCTTCTCTGAATGAATGGCTTTTTTCTACCTTGTTTTCTAATTCATTGATTTGGTCCTCAGCTTCTGCAAGTTTACTGTTGGATCCTTTCAGAGTTTTTTTTAAATTTTATTTCAGCTATGTCTTTCCTCATTTCCTATTGATTTGTATTTATTGTTTCACAGTTTCTTTTAATGTTGGTGTAGCTCTAATTAAGACCTTTATTATTCTCGTTAAGTTACTTGTAGTTCTCACTGAATTGTTTGAGCACCCTTATTACCTTTACTATGAATTAATTATCTGACAAATTGTTTATATCCATTTCATTTAGTTCATTTTCTAGTGAGTCCTTTTCTTTCATTTCGGTGTTGTGTCTTTGTCTCCCCATTTTTGCTGTCCCTTTGTATTTGTTTCTATGTATTGGACCAAACTACTATGCCTCTCAGACTTTGTGGATTTGTTTTATGCAGTAGGTGTTTTTTGGGACCCAGTGGTGCAGTCTGTTAGATCTCTTGAGGTGAGTGTTCTAGGAAAGCCACTTACTTGAGTTATTTTAGTTCTCCTGTTGCAGTTAGATTTTGAATGTTAATGTCCTGTTTGTGGATAAAGTCTCAAGTTGGCTGATTATGTGGCTCATCCCAAACCACACTGTGTGAGTTCTTGTGGAAGTGCTGTTCTACTTCCTCTGATTTTCCCTTTTCACTTCCATAGTTGTCCTTTGCTTCTTAAAGTTTTTGTGGTTACTTTATTTAAGGTGAAGCACTACCTCATTTCACCAAGTTACTCAAACAATTGAAAGAAACATTTTTTTAAAATGGCAATGGAAGGTACTTTGTGGTAGAACTGTTTTTATCATGCCTATATCAATATCAATATCCACTTGTGATATTGTACTATGATTTTTAAAAATGTTCATTTTTGGAAAACTGTGGTATAGATAGGGGTATCTACATTATTTCTTTATATGCAAGTAGATCTGTATTATCTCAAATAAAGGGAGTTTAATAAAAAGTATAAGTGAACAGGTAATAATGACCTTTAATTTTAATGATTATCCTTTTATTATTGCATTCCACCTTGAAGACCAATGTGTTGAACCACCTGAAGAAATACTAAAATTTAACAAATTGTTTTGAGATGTCTTAGCCTATTTATTTATAAAAAGAAGGAATCACTGCATTTTGAAAGATAGTGTGAAAACTGCTATTTTGTGGTTCTCTTCTAAAGCAGGAATACTAAATATATTGCAGGTACGTTGACCCCATTGGGATTGAATGCATCTTGCTAACTTAATCTGATACCTTTGATTGTTCTGATCCTATGTTCACCAACTATCCTTTCTTTCCAATTTTATTCCTGAATATGATTTACCTACATGAAAAAAAGTGCTCTTTACGTTATCAATAATATTAATATATTAGCATTCTGATTTAATTTCTAAATCTTACTGAACTTGGTTGATTCCCCTCCAAGAAGTCCATTGAATTTGGCTGTTTACTCTTTTACAGATAAAAATTGCTATCAATGGCATGGCAAACTCAAGATTCTGTGTTAACTCTTTGAATTATCAATTTGGTAAAATAGCCCACTGGGCAAAAACCAGTCATCAGTCTACATCACTGAGCACTTCCTGTTCAAACATTTTTAATTAAATATTTATTGTTCAGATTATTACAGTTGTTCCTCTTTTTCCTCCCCATAGCTTCTCTACCTCAGGTTCCCACCCCACCCTCTGCCCTTACTGCCCCCCCCTCACTGGACTATCCATAGATGTAAGATTTTTGTCCAGTCTCTTCCTGCAACCCCCACACCTCTTTCTCCCTGAAAATTGTCAGTCCACTCTCTTTCTATGCCCCTGATTCTATTTTATTCACTAGTTTATTCTGTTCTTCAAATTTTTTATTCACTTGATTTTTAGATTCACTTGTTGATAGATATGTATTTGTTGTTCATAATTTTTATCTTTACTTTTTCTTCTTCTTCCTCTTCTTAAAGAATACCTTTCAGCATTTCATATAGTACTGTTTTGGTGGTGCTAAACTCCTTCAGCTTTGTCTTGTCTGTGAAGCTCATTATCTGACCTTCACTTCTGAATGATAGCTTTGCTGGGTAAGGTAATTTTGGTTGTTGGTTCTTGCTATTCATCACTTTGCATATTTCTTGCCATTCCCTTCTGACCTGCATAGTTTCTGTTGAGAAATCAGTTGACAATCTTATGAGTACTCCTTTGTAGGTAACTAACAATTTTTCTCTTGCTGCTTTTAAGATTCTCTCTTTGTCTTTTGCTCTTGGCATTTTAATTATGATGTGTTTGGGTGTGGTCCTTGTTGGATTCCTCTTGTTTGGGATCCTCTGCACTTCCTGGACTTATAAGTCTATTTCTTTCACCAGGTAAGGGAAGTTTTCTGTTATTATTTCTTCAAATACGTTTTCAATATCTTGCTCTCTTCTTCTGGCACCTCCATAATTTGGATGTTGGTACACTTGAAGTTGTCCCAGAGGCTCCTTACACTGTCTTCATATTTTTGGATTCTTTTTTCTTTTTGCTTTTCTGGCTGGGTGTTTTTCCTTCTTCATATTTCAAATTTTTGACTTGATTCTTACAATCCTCTAGTCTGCTGTTGGATCTCTGTATATTATTCTTTATTTCAGTCGGTGTATGTTTAATTTCTAGTTGGTGTTTTTTCACATGCTTAAGGGTCTCACTAGATTTATTGAGAGTCTCACTAAATTTATTGGTGGTTTCTAGAAAATTCTTAAAAAACCTTAAAACCATGTTTTTGAACTCTATATCCAGTAGTTTGCTTTCCTCCATTTCTGTCATTTGTGACCTGTTTCTTTGTCTCTGCATTTTGGCTGCTTCCCTGTGTTGATAGAGTGGCTGTCTGTGCTAGGTGTCCTATAGGGCCCAGTGGCTCAGCTTCCCCAATTACCTGAGGTGGGCCCTCTTCGTGCACCCCTATTTGGACTTTGTGCACGTTCTTGTTGTAGTTAAGCCTTGATTGATGTAGGTATCACTGGGAGGAATTGACCTCCAGGCCAGTTGGCTGTGAGAATCAGCTGTGTCTATGGTGGGACAACTTCTGTGCTGGAGACACCCTTATGGGGCAATATTTGCTTCAGTGGCACTTTGGTGCTCACTGAGTCTGCCCCCTGAGTGTGTCCCTTATGTATCTGAGGAGTTGTATTCTGGATGGTCCCACTCTGACCACTGGGTACACTGGCTCTTGAATCTCTAAGGAGGTCCTAATTTAGCCTCTGCCTGAGGCTACTCAGCAGGAGCTCTGGAGAGATGTGCAGATTCCTCTTCTTTGGGGTTTGTAGGTGCCCAGATAAGGCCCAGCTGTGAAGCAATGCAAGCTGCTGTGAGGCCTTGGGCCTTCTTTTGTATGTTCTAGATCTCTCTGACCCAGCTTCAGTTTGTTAGGTAATTTTATATTGCAAAGGGCCAGGCCATTCATATGCAAAAGCCTCTGTGCCCAGCTTGAGTGGGGCTGGGTCTCAGGGAATCAACAGGGCAGAGCAAACAGCTATGGCTGATCCTCAGCCCCACCCTCACTGGGTCTCAGTGTCCTGTGGTAATCACTGCAAGCACTTCTGAGAGAAAGCCACCCTAGAGTTCCAGCTGATGCCAGACAGTCCGTGTTGTTCCCTTATGAGTCTGGGTCCCCAGAGACTTGCCCTGAGCTGGAGTTCAGAGCAGTCAGGAGTTTGTGTCTCTCTCCCAATTGAAAAAGACAGTTGCTATTCCTTTCTGCATGCACCTCCATACCTCTGCACTTTACTTCTGCACCTTCTGGATGATGTCTGTTTTATCTTTTAGTTGTAGTTTTGAAGTCATTGTGGAGGCAGCAATTTCAAGTGTTTACCTATGCTGCCATCTTGGTTTCTTCCTGTTCAAACTTTTACTGGGATTATATAAAAATTTATATAAATTGTTCTAAGTTATGAACGCTTTGAGAAGATATGTTATATTTTTCCATTGCTGTCTTTGCACCTGTAGAGTATCTTTTGGTACAAACTAGGCACTCAATACATATTGTTGAATAAATTAATCAATATAAATATTCATCATTTTCATATTTATTTTTATGCGGTTACACAAGCCATTTAAAACATTAAGTTATAAAATTTGAATTCCTGATAATTTATTATAGGCACACATAGCTCTATTTATTAAAAAATAAAATAAGAATCTCTCAACTAGGAGTTATATTCCCAATAAACCTCCTCATCATTATTTCAGCATATCCATTTACTGTCAGCTTTCTGTCACAGATGTGTTTGGTTCAATGAAAGAATGGTGAGAAATTCTATCATTAAATAACATTACACCATAGACTGGAAAATCTCATGATACTGTTTTGTTTCTATTGTCAACAATTCCATGTACTCCCATTGTTCTTCTGTAGCCAGCTTTGTTATTTCAGGGAACAGGCAATCAAAGGCTAGTTCCCCAACATATATCCTATGGCAGTAAATCCTTGTCTTAAATGTCATTCATAGGCTTGAAATTATTTTTTCTCTTGGCTCTTTAAATATGTTGTTCAATTATTAATGTTTACAATGACCTTTCACCTTGGAAATGTAGTCAGGATGACATCAAAAACTGCTGATTATTTCATTTTTTAAAAATTGCCTTATATCCTTTACTAATCCAAGATTTATGAGAGGTCATATTGTAGTGCCACTAAGTATATAAGTTTTATGTGAATTATATATGACTAAAAATTAAGTTTTGACACATAGAATTTTAGTATGGCACTAAAAATTAGTTTGAAAAAGCTGTTACACAGAAATTTCCTTGGCCAACCACATGGAAAATATAATTACTAGTACATTTTGAACCTTACTCTAATTTCTTCCTTCAAGTGCACAATTGCTGATTGTGTTATAATAACATTTTTTTAGTATTTTGTGTAAATTTTCAAGCTGTTAAATTTCAATAGTCACATATTAGTACACACTATCTAAAAGTCAATAATATTCAGCATACTCCAACTTTTCAAGAAAATAAAAAGTTTAATAAGATAAAAATAAGATTCTCCCTGATTCCTCATTATGTATGCAAATTTCATAGGACTCAAATGTAAATAAGAGTATTAGTGCCAAAATGTGTTTTTTTTGTTTTTTTCATACATAATATCTTTCCCTTACCCCACTCTATTCTAAAACATTTCCAGCTTCACATTTGGCTTAACAATAAATTTGAAACATATTCTATTTTATTTCTAAACATTACCTTTAGAACCCGGGAAAAGAGGGAAAGTGGACACTGGAGGTATGAGGATTGAGATAATATATTTATCCCAGATTTTTTTGTGTACACTACTGTCTCCTGTCAGCATTTACTATTTCTGGTTTTCACATAAAGTAGAAGTACATGAAGAAAAGAGGTAGCCAATGGAACATAGTATTTTATTAGACTTTATAAAACTCTATCTGTATTCATAAGTGTCAGATTCAATATTAGATGTCTGGCAAGCATACATTTTATTTCAGTGTCAACAGAAATTACAGTTGCATGTTTTTTTGTTATGCCTATCCTAATTTACAAGAAAACATTTTTCTTCTTAATCTGCTATCAGAATAAAGATATAATTTCTGTGTTGTGCTACTTTTAAAATAATGAAAAACTATACATTATATAAACTCTCATCCTTGTTGGGGTCAATTGATTTACATTCTTATAATTTTTCTCCTTATAGATTGTTTCTTAATTTTGAGCTTACATTTGCTGTTTTATTGGTATACTTAAAGTTCAAGTATCCTTACAGCATAGATATATTATGAATATTTTAATGTCTAACTATCTTGTTAAGGAAAATTATATTTATCTTTAAAAAAATAACTCATTTAAAGTCTGGCTGGCGTGGCTCAGTGGTTGACCAGGAGGTCATAGTTTGATTCCCAGTTGGGGCAAATGCTCAGGCTGTGGGATGGATCCCCAATGGGAAGTGTGCAGGAGGCAGCCGATTGATGATTCTCTCTCATTGTTGATGTTTCTTTACCTCCCTCTCCTTCCTCTCTGAAATCAATAAAAGTGTATTTAAAAAATAAAAACTCATTTAGGCATTAAATTTATGTAAATTTTTCTAAATATTTAGATACAAATCATAAATATTACTTTTAAGTGGAGACATTGGTCATTTCTATGCCTTCTTACATAATCTCCTAATATTTATAACTATTGCAAACTTTAATATTTATTTTTCCTTTCAATGAAAGTTATCTGATGTTTGGAAAAAATTATCCACTATATTTAATAATTAACACCAAATTCAGAGATTGTTTCATTTATTTAGCCAGGTGGAATCACCATATTTTAAAAGCAATATTAATGCCCTTCAATATTTCTAATATTTTATTCAAGGTTGTCAGTTTTTATCTGGTGTATACTGTGGCTGTATATTTGAACTGAGAAATAAAACTAACTTCATATCAGATCTGAACTAGATTAAAATATTTAATCAGAATTTCAAATGCTAGCATATAAAAGGCATGTGTTTCAAAGGTTCTCATTGTGTACTATTACTACTTAGTATTCAGATGAAATATTTTATTTCCAATGTGCTTATATACACACTTAGTTGGTTAAGCAAATAAACAACAAAGCAGCAATGCCAGCTATTTGCTACCACTTTTGTTATCTCTATATTTTCAATAGTAACACACTGGTAAGAAAGTGATTACATACTACATCATATTGTACTGTTCTTTGGTAAATTAGTGCCACATCATTACTTATAAATGCAAAGTACATTTTAAGGATACACTGCAAATCTATCATATTGTTGGCTACCTTTCTCAGTGTCATGCAGAAACATATATAAATGATATCTCAATTTCCAGGGATGGGGTTTTAAGAAAAACACTTTTTATGAGCTCACCTTTCAGAGAGCTAAATGAAAAAGCATTAAGATTATGTACAATCACACTCTTTATTCATACTGTTTCCCACAAGATTAGTTCCATGGTACTTTTAGTCCATAGGGAAAAGAGTGACTTTAAACAGTGTTTGAAACTGCAGGAGGAATGTTGCAAGAGAGTCTTATTTGGGTTTCATAGGCTCCAGTGGGGCTGCCAAGAAAGAGAGGCTCCAATTGCTCATTACCCAGACCATTTATTAGAATTAAGTTTACAATGTAATATTTTCTCCCTAATCCCCCAAAGAGTGTGCTTGTACAGTGTTTGACATGTACGCAGTGGAATTCTGAACTCTGTGTTTTCAGCTATGATACAAACTCTCTGTGTATATTATTTATTATTTTTATTTAAAAAAACTTTATTGTTGAAAGTATTACATATGTTCCCTCCCCCCACCAATGACCTCTTCTAGTCTGCTTCCACTTCCCTCTCCAGGCCTTCACCACCATATTATCTGTGTCCATGGCTTATGCATATACTAGGGGCCACTGTACGAAATCCGTGCACTGGGGGGCGGTCCTCAGCGCAGACTGCTCCCTCTCACATATTGGGAGCCCTCAGGAGGTGTCTTACTGATGGCTTAGGCCTGCTCCCTGCTCCCCTTGGGGAGTGGATCTAAGCTGCAGTCTGGCCTCCCTTTGTGGGAGGCAACCAGGCTAATCAGGAGAAGCCACCAGCCCATCACCCCGCTGCTGCAGCCACTGCCACTCACCACAGCCACCAAGGTGTTTTCATCAACACGGACTCCAGTCCCTTCACCATGAAGAAATGACAACTTTCTTTAGGCATTTTCAAGATGTGTCTTTCATAGGATATGACATTTCTTTCTTTTTTTTTTATCCTCATCTGAGGATATGTTTCCATTGATTTTTAGAGAATGTGGAAGAGAAGGGAAAAACAGAGAGAAACCTCAAAGTGAGAGGAACAATTTGATTGGTTGCCTCCTATATATGCCCTGACCTGGGCCCTAGCCAGGGAGGAGTCTGCAACCTAGGTACATGCCCTTGGTCAGAATTGAACCCAGACCCTGCAGTGAGCAAGCTGATGCATTATGCACTGAGCCAAACTGGCTAGGGCAGGATACGACATTTCTTAGCCCTCCAGCAGTGGACCTTCATTTTTTCTCCAAGAGTGTGGTGGAAAAACCCTAGATCACCTTTTTGGATTCTTATTACCCAAGTTACTAAGAATATTAGCAGTGTCATACAGGGAGCTTAGCCAATGAGTGGCAAGAAAAGGTGTTTCCTCTGTTGTTCACTCTGATCACCGACTCCACCCCTGCCTCTCCAATCCCAGTTCCACCCCTGCCCAGGCTTGTAACCTCTGGCCGAGGATGCAGGCCTGGGCAGAGGACCCCCAGACCCCTGCAATCACTGGCTCTGACCCTGCCCGGGCCTGCAGTCTCTGCCTGAAGCTGCAGGCCTGGGCAGAAAACCCCCAAGCCCTTCTGATCACTGGCTTCATAGAGCCTAGGCCTCTGTGATCACAGGCTCTGATCCTGCCCCCTGCCATCACCAGCTCTGCCCTTGCCCTACTGGCAGCCTCTGGCCAAGGCTGCAGGCCTGGGCAGAGGACTCTGAGGCCCCTCTGATCACTGGCTCTGCCCTTGCCCCACTGAAGCCTTTGGCCAAGGCTACAGGTCTGGGAAGGAAACCCCCAGGCCCCTGCCATTGCCAGCTCTGCGCGTGCCCAGACCCTTGCGATGACAGGCTCCACTTCTGCCCCTCTGATCACTGGCTCTGCCCCTTCCCAGGCCCTGAGATCACAGGCTCTACCCCTGCTCCACTGCAGCCTCTGGCCAAGGTTGCAGGCCTCGGCAGGGGACCTCCAGACCCCTGATTTCCTGGCTCCACCGGTGCCCAGACCCCTGCAATTGCAAGCTCTACCCCTGCCCCTCCATTCACTGGCTCTGTGGAACCCAGGATCCTGTCATCTCCAGTCTTGCCCCTGCTCAGGCCTTATGTTTCTGGCCTAGGCCTTATGCCTGGGTAAGGCACCATCATACTCCTCTGATCACTGGTTCTGCCCCAGCCCCCTCCAATTACCTGCTCCGCCCTTGCCCATGCCTGAGGCCTCTTGTGAAAGCCTCTGGCCTGGACAGGGGAACCCCAGCCCCCACTGATTGCCACTTCTGCCCCTCAGGTCCCCTGCCTCCCCCACCACCTGGCTGGCTAACACACATGACCACTTCAGTGACGGAGCTGAGCCAGACTGAGCGCCACCATCTTGTGACTATGGGTATGGCCATCTTGTCGCTATAGGGGAAGCCATCTTTGTGATAGAGTAATGCCTAATTTGCATATTACACTTTTATTAGATAGGATGCATACAAGTCATATGAGCAAACCCATAACCCTCTCCCGCCTTCCCTCTGAGGTTCTTCATTTTGTTACACGCTTTCATGTCTCTGGATCTTTCTTCAACAGTTTATTTTGTTCTTTACGTTCCACATATGAGTGAGATCATGTGATACTTACCTTGCTCTGACTGGATTATTTGGTTTAACATAATACTCTCCAGGTCCATCCATGCTGTTGCAAATGGTAACACTGCTCTTTTTTCATAGCTGCATAGTGTTCCATTGGGTAGATGTAACAACACTTTTTTTTTTACCCACTCATTTGCTCATGGGCATTTGGGCTGTTTCCAAATCTTAATTATTGTAAATTGTGCTGCTATGAACATAGGGGTGCATATGCTCTTCCTGATTTCTTAGGATATATTCGTAGAAGTTGAATCACTGGGTCAAATGGGTGTTACATTTTTAATTTTTGAGGAAACTCCATAATGTTTTCCATAGTGGCTACACCAGTCTGAATTGCCACCAGCAGTGTAGGAGGGTTCCCTTTTCTCCACATCCTGGCCAACACTTGCAGTTTGTTGATTTGTTGATAATAGCCATTGTGACAGGTGTAAGGTGATACCTCATTTTCATTTTGATTTGTATCTCCTAGATGATTAGTTACTTTGAGCATTTATTCATTTGTCTCTTGGAATTCTGTATGTCCACTTTAGAGAAGTGTCTATTTAAGTCCTTTGCCCATTTAAAAAAATCTTTATTGTTCATATTATTAGTTCTTCTTTTCCCCCCATACCTCCCCTCCTCCCAGTTCCCACCTCACCTTCTGCCCTTACTCCCCACCCCCGCACTGTCCTCCTCCATAGGTGTACGATTTTTGTCCAGTCTCTTCTCGCACCCCCAACACCACTTTCCCCTTGAGAATTGTCAGTCCACTCCCTGTATATGCTCCTGATTCTATTCTATTCACCAGTTTATTCTGTTCATCAGATTTTTTATTCACCTGATTTTTAGGTTCATTTGTTGATAGATATGTATTTGATGTTCATAATTTTTATCTTTACTTTTTCTTCGTCTTCCTCTTCTCAAAGGATACCTTTCAGCATTTCATATAATACTGTTTGGGTGGTGATGAACTCCTTTCGCTTTTTCTTGTCTGTGAAGCTCTTTGATCTTCAATTCTGAATGATAGCTTTGCTGGGTAAAGTAATCTTTGTTGTAGGTTCTTGCTATTCATCAATTTGAATATTTCTTGCCATTCCCTTCTGGCCTGCAAAGTCTCTATTGAGAAATCAGCTGACAGTTGTATGGTTGCCCCCTTGTAGGTAACTGACTGCTTTTCTCTTGCAGCTTTTAAGATTCTCTCCTTGTCTTTTGCTCTTGGCATTTTAATTATGATGTGTCTTCGTGTGGTCCTCCTTGAATTTTTTTTTTGTTTGGGGTCCTCTGCGCTTCCTGGACTTGTAAGTACATTTCTTTCATCAGGTAGGGAAAGTTTTCTGTCATTATTTCTTCAAATAGGTTTTCAATATCTTGCTCTCTCTCTTCTTCTGGCACCCCTATAATTCTGATGTTGGTAAGCTTGAAGTTTTCCCAGAGACTCCTTACACTACTTTCATATATTTGGATTCTTTTTGCTTTTTGCTTTTCTGGCTGGGTATTTTTTGCTTCTTCGTATTTCATATCTTTGACTTGATTCTTGTGATCCTCTAGTCTGCTGTTGGATCTCTGTATATTATTCTTTATTTCAGTCAGTGTATGCTTAATTTCTAGCTGATCCTTTTTCATATCCTTGAGGATCTCACTAAATTTATCAGCAGTCTCTGATAAATTCTTGAAAAATCTTATAACCGTGGTTTTGAACTCTACATCCAGTAATTTGCTTTCCTCCATTTCTGTCATTTGTGACCTGTTTCTTTGTCTCTGCATTTTGGCTGAATCCCTGCATTGATAGAGTGACTTTCTGTGCTAGGTGTCCTATAGGGCCGAGTAGCTCAACCTCCTCAATTACTTGAGGTAGACACTCTTGGTGCACTGCTTTGTCGGCTTTGTGCACAGTCTTGTTGTAGCTAAGCCTTGATTGCTATTGGTATCACTGAGAGGAATTGACCTTTAGGCCACTTGGCTGTGAGAATCAGCTGTGTCTATGGTGGGAGAACTTCTATGCTGGAGACACCCTTATGAGGCAAGACTTGCTTCAGTGGGGCTTTGGTGCCCACTGAGTCTGCCCCTAAGTGTGTCCCTTATGGATTTGAGGAGTTGTAGACTTGGTGGTCCCCCTCTGACCACTGTGTTCACTATCTCTTGGAACTCTAAGGAGATGCTATTTTAGCTTCTGTTTGGGGCTTCCCTGCCTCTCATATGCAAAAGTCTCTGCATGCAGCTTGGGTGGGGCGGGGTCTTGGGGAATCTACAGGGTGGAGCAACCAGCTATGGCTGATTCTCAGCCCTTCCCTAAGAGGCACTGGGTCTCAGTGACCCTCAGCTCCACCAAGAGAAAGCCGCTCTGAAGATCCTCCCAGTGCCAGATGGTGCCAGATGGTGCCAGACAATCCAGCTCCTCCCCGTATGCATCTGAGTCCCCAGAAACTCGCCTGGAACTGGAGTTCAGAGTCGTGGGGAGCTTGTGCCTCCCTCTGGTACAAAATGCTGTCAGCCCTTTCAGAGAGCCCCCTTCACCATGCAAGCCTCTGTGGTACCTCTGCACTTTACATCTGCACCTCCTCTGACTCTCAGTCTCTTTCTAGTTGTAGAATTTCCACTCAGCCAGCCTTCCTGTGGGTCTGGGTGGTGTCCGTTTTTTTTCTTTTCATTGTGGTTTTGAAATGGTTGTGCGAGGTAGTAATTTCCAGTGTTTCCCTATACCGCCATCTTGCTTTTTCTCCCTTTGCCCATTTTTTAATTGGTTTGTTTGTCTTCCTTTTGTAAAGTTATATGAGTTCTCTATATACTTGGAAAATTAACCCCTTATCAGATGTATCATTGGTAAATATGTTCTCTCATGGAGTGGGCTCTCTTGTCATTTTGTTTAAAGTTTGTTTAGCTGTGCAGAATCATTTCTATTTTGATGTAATCCCATTTGTTTATTTTCTCCTTAGTTTCCTTTGCCATAGGTGATGTATCGGTAAACATATTAGTAAGAGAGATGTCTAAGATATTGTTGCCTTTGGTTTCCTCTAAGGTCTTTATGATTTCACGACTTATATTCAGGTATTTTATCCATTTTTCGTTCATTCTAGAGTGTCTTGTAAAATGGTACTCTTACTTCATTTTTTTTTTTTTGGTATATATGTACCTGTCCACTTTTCCCAGCACCATTTATTTAAGTGACTGTCTTTACACCATTGTAAATTCTTGCCTCCTTTGTCAAATATAAATTGAATGTAGCAGCTTGGTTTGATTTCTGGGTTCTCTTTTCTATTCCATTCATCTTTACGGTTGTTCTTGTGCACGTACCAGAATGTTTTGAGTACAGTGGATTTGTTGTAACACTTGATATCTGGTATTGTGATTCCTTCATCTTTGCTCTTTTTTCTAAAGATTGTTGCAGATATTTGGGATCTCTTTTGGGTTCCATATACATTTTTGGAGTGTTTCTTCTAGCTCTGTGAAATACTCAGTTGGTATTTTGAGTCTGTAGGCTGACACTCTATCCACTGAGCCAAACTGGTCAGGGCCTTTGCAGTTGGTATTTTAATAGGGATTGAATCAAATCTATAGATTGCTTTGGGAAGTATGGACATTTTAATGATGTGAGTTCTACCAATCCATGAACATGGTGTATTCTTTCAATTGTTTATATCTTCCTCTATCTCTTTTTTCAACACCCTGTAGTGTTCTGAGTATAGGTCTTTTACCTCCTTGGTTAAGTTTATTCATAAGTATCTTCATTTTTTTATTGCAATGATTAACTAGAATTGTGTTTTTATTTTTTCTTTCTGAGATCTAATTATTGTTGTCTAAAAATGCCACAGATTTCTGGATGGTAATTTTGTATCCTGCTATGTTGCTGAATTCATTTATTAAGTCTAGGAGTTTTTTTACAGAGTCTTTAGGGTTTTCTATGTACAATATCATGTCATCTGTGAATAATGACAGTTTTACTTCCTCCTTTTTGATTTGGATGCCTTTTACTTTTTCTTCTCAGCTGATAACTATGGCTAGGACTTACAGTAAGTACTATGTTGAACAAGAGTGGTGAAAGTGGGCATCCTTCTCTTGTTCCTTTTATTTGGGGAAATGGTTTTAGTTTTGGAGCATGGAGTATGATCTTGGCTGTCAGTTTGTCATATATAGCCTTTATTATGTTGAGATGTGATCCCTCTCGTCCCATTTTGCTAAGAGTTTTTATCCAAAAAGAGTGTTGGATTTTGTCAAGTTTTTTTTCCACATCAATTGATATGATTATGTGATATTTTCTTGCAATCTGTTCATATGATATAGCACCTTTATTAACTTGTATATATTGTACAGACCTGCATCCCTGGAATAAATCCCACTTGGTCATGATGTACCATTTTTTAAATAAATTGCTAAATTTTGTTGAAGATTTTAGCAACTATGTTCATCAGAGCTACTGGCATATAATTCTTTATTTTTAGTGCCTTTATTTAGTTTTAGAAATAGAGTAATGCTGGCCTCATAGAGAACTTAGAAGTGTTCTTTCCTCTTGAAATTTTTGAAATAATTTGAGGAGGTTAGGTGTTAGCTCTTTTTTGAATGTTTGGCAACATTTCCCTATGAAGTCTTCTGGGACAGGATTTTTGTTTGCTGTTTTTTTTTTTTTTAAAAAAATTACTACTTAAATTTCATCAGTAGTTATCAACCTATTCAACTTTTCTGAAACTTCCTGATTGAGTTTTGGAATATTGTATTTTTTCTAGGAGTATGTCCATTTCATTTAGGTTGCCCAGATTGTTGGAATATACTTGTTCATAGTATTTTTTTTTACAGACCTTTGTATCTCAGTGATGTCAGTTGTTACTTCACATCTTTTGCTTCTGATTTTGTTTATTTGGATTCTCTCTCTTTGTTTCTTGATGATTCTGACTAGAGTTTCCTCTATCCTTTTTATATTTTCAAAAAATCAGCTCTTAATTTTATATATATATATATATATATATATATATATATATATATATAAAGATAGAGGAAACTCTAGCCAGAATCATCAAGAAACAAAGAGAGAGAATCCAAGTTATAAAGATATATATATATATATATATATATATATATATATAGTCATTTATTTCCACTCTGATCTTTATTATTTCCTTCCTTCTACTTACCCTGGACTTTTTTTGTTGTTCTCTTTCTAATTATTTTAAGTTGTAGGGTTAGATAATTTATTAATTTTGTTCTTTATTTATTTGTTTGTTTATTTTTTTATTATTATGGGGTTTTTTTTAGGTAGGTCTGTGATGCTATGAACTTCCCTCTGAGGACTGCCTTCACTATGTCCCATAGAATATTGCTTGTTGTGAGTTCATTTTCATTTGTTTCTAGGATGTATTTTATCTCTTCTTTCATTACTTTGGTTGAAAATATTCATTAGTTAACAGCATACTATTTAGCTTCCATTTCTGTCAATGTTTTCGAGTGTTTGTTTTTTCTTGTAATTTATTTCTAATTTCTTGCCATTGTGATCTAAGATGTTTGAAATGATTCCAATCTTCTTGAACTTGTAGAGACTTAGTTTGTGTCCTAATATGTGGTCTATCTTTGAAAATGTCCCATGTGCACTTAAGAAGAGTGTATATTCTGTAGCTTTATAGTGAAATTTTCTGAAAATCTCAATTAATCCCATCTGATCTAGTGTATTATTTAGCATCACTGTTTCCTTGTTGTTTTTTTTTTTTTGTCTAGAAGATCTATCCAGTGATGTCAATGGGGTGTTAAAGTCCCCTACTATGATTGCATTGCTTTCACTCTCTTCCTTAAAATCTCCCAAAAGTTCTTTTATATATTTGGATGCTCCTTTGTCAGGTGCATATATGTTTACCAGAGCCATATTTTCTTGTTTTGATTCCATTTGTAGTATGAAGTGGCCTTAATTATCTCTTGTTATGGCCTTCGCTTCGAAGTCTATTTTGACCGATATGCTTATTCCCACAGCAGCATTTTTTTTTTTTTTTTTTGGCCTGGAAAATTTTTTCCATCCCTTCAGTTTCAGTCTGTACGTCCTTTGTTCTGAGGTGGGTCTATGGTACTCTTGTAAACAGCATATATATGGGTCATGTTTTCTCAACCATTCAGCTACCCAGTGTCTTTTGATTGGAGCACTTAAGCAATTAACATGAAATGTATTATTGATAGGTACTTATTTATTGCCATTCTTATTCTTTATGCCTATGTTCTTTTTTATCTCTAGTTCTTAAATAATCCCTTTAACATTTCTTCCAGTACTGGTCATTTAGTCTTTTTTTTTTTTTTGGTTTGAGAAGCTCTTTATTTCCTTCAACTTTGCTGGTTGGGCACAGTTCCTTGGTTTTCATTACCTTGTATAATTCATGCCATGCTCTTCCAGCCTGAAATGCTTATATTGAAAAGTAAGGTGACAGTCTAATGGGAGCTCCCTTGTAGGTAATTTTCTATCTCTTTCTTGCAGCCCTTTAAGATTCTTTATTTTTTTCTTTAATGTTTGTCATTTTAATTAATATGTGCCCAGGTGTGGATCTTTTGGGCTACATCTAAGTTGGGACTCTCTATGTTTCTTGAACTTGAGTGACTTTTTCCTTCACCAGGTAAGGGAAATTTTCTGACATCATTTCTCCCAACAGGTTCTTTAGTCCTTGCTTGGATTCCTCTCATTCTGGGACCTGTATTATGTGGATATTGTTATGTTTAATGCTGTCCCAAAGTTTCCTTAAACTCTCCTCATGTTTTTTTTTTATTATTTTTCCATTGCTGTTCTGAATGGGTAGTATTTGTCTACCTTACCTTCTAATTCATTAATTCAGTCTTCAACTTCTTCTAGTCTACTGTTGAATCTTTTCAGGCTGTTCTTTATTTCAGGTATGTCATTACTCATTTCCTATTGATTCATATTTATTGTTTCAAGCTCTAGTTTCATGTTGGAATAGCTCTCATTGAGTTCCTTAATATTTTCATTAAATTTCTGTCATTCTCACTGAATTGTTTGAGCACCCTTATAACCATTACTCTGAATTCTTTATCTGGCAAAGTACTTGCCTCATTTCATTTAGTTTATTTTCTGGCAATTAATTCTTCTTTCATTTTGGTGTTGTGTCTTTGTGTCCCCACTTTTGAAGTCCCTTTGTATTTGTTTCTGTATATTAGATCAAACTGCTATGCCTCTTAGACTTTGTGGGGTGAGCTTATGTAGTAGGTATTTTTTGGGGACCTAGTAGTGCAGTCTCTTATATCTCCTGTGCTGAGTGCTTTAGGAAAGCCTCTTATTGAATCATTTGGGTTATCTTGTTATAGTTGGATCTTGAAGGTTATTGTCTCATCAAAGTCTCCTCACAGCAGGCTGACTGACTATGTGGCTCATCCCCTACCACATCATGTCATCTTTTGTGGAAATTCTGACTGAACAGAATAAAATGCAACAAAACAAAACATGAAACTGAGGAAACAATACAAAAACACAAGAATCCTACAGCAACAACAAAAGCAACCAGCAGAGAAGAAAAAATTAGGTAAGAGAAAAGAGAGCAAGAATAATAGAAAAAAAGAAGGAAAGAATACAAGGAGAAAATAAACAACAAACAAAGCACAAACAAACAAACAAACAAAAAATGGCATGGCAGAATATTTAGATGCAAAGCTTAAATAAAGAAAATAAGAACAAAGAATTAGAGAAATGTCAGGAGGAAAATGTTTTAAAATAAAGGAGGGAGAAAAGAAATGAATAGGCAAAAAATTGTTGAAAATGGAAATAGAGGAGAAAGTAGATAATCTTCAAATTAAAAAAAAAAAAGATGAGAAACCAGAAGAAAAAGAAAACAGAAAAAAAATTGAGTAGTAAAAGAAAAGAGGAAAATTAGATATATGAACAAAACAAGAGACTAAAATAATAACAAATCAATAAAGCAGATAGATAAAGAAGATACATTTAAAAGGGTGGCGGGAACGATAGGAAAGAGAAATACTAAAAAAAGAAAAGAGAAGAAAAAAGGGAGGAAAAATACAAAAAAAAGAAAGTAAAAGAAAAGTGAAGGGTCATTCATTTCAGCCATTTAATGCCCCATGGAAGCTAGCTTTGCATCCCAATCTTCTGTTCTGTCTGTCCATTATGGACTTCCTGTTAGGTACTTTGGTGGTAACCACTGACAGGCACTGTCTTTTGTCCTTCAGCAACCTACTTGAAGCTCTAAGTGGTTTACTGATCCACAGCTTGTGTCTGTCTCCATAGTCCTTGGCTGAAAGTAGGAGGGGCAAATCTGCCCTCTAAAGTAAGTTTGTTAGCAGCATGTGACCCAAGGCTGAATTAGCAAACTTTCCCTGTTCTCTGGGCTCCATCTATGCCCACATTTGACTGCTTCAAGTTGTCAACCTTAATCACTCAAAAGTCTGTTTTCTGAAAGGGTTTTAGATGGGAGAGTTGTTGCTTAGCTTTCAGGTAATGTGATGGGTGTGTTTCTCTGTCTCAGAGCTACTCCCATACGACGGACCCAAAATATCACTCTGCTCTTGGCTGGACATAAATCATTGCATGGAGACAAATGTGGTCAGATGGAAACCTTGAGTTTTTATTAGTTCTCTCATTCAGGGAAAATAACAGTCTGGTTCCAAGGATAGTGGGGTACCCTGCCCTTTTCACAATCCAATCAGTGAGGGCTCATTGAGACTTTTCAAACTCTTAACCTTGGCTTCTGCTCTTTGTTTCTTCTGAAAGCTCAAAATTCAGAGTGTGGCATGCAGGGCTCCTGAAGGTAGGGTGGGTTGTATCAGCTAGAGTGGAGCTTCTTTTTTTTTTTTTTTTTACAAATAGTAGTACTTTTGCCTCCTTTCCCCCCAATTGACTTCTCCCCGGCCTCTTCTATCCCCCAGCACATGCCCTCACCCAGCCCTCTGCAGTTTCTGTGTCCATTGGTTATGCTTATATGCATGCATAAAAATCCTTCTGTTGATCTATTACCCCTTAAAACCTCCCCTACCTTCCTGCTGTAGTTTGACAGTCTATTAAATGCTTCTTTGTATCTATTTTTGTTCATCAGTTCATAATGTTTTTTATTATCCACAAATTAGTGAGATCATGTAGTATTTATCTTTCTCTGGCTGGCTTATTTCTCTTAGTATAAGCACTCCATTCCATCCATGCTGTTGCAAATGGTAAGAACTCCTTTTTTACAGCAGTGTAGTATTCCATTGTGTAGATGTACCACAGTTTTCTAATACACTCAACTGCTAATGGGCATTTAGGCTGTTTCCAAATCTTAGCTATTGTAAATTATGCTACTATGAACATAGGGGTACATATATCCTTTCTGATTTCTGTTTTTTTTTTCCCTTGGGATATAATCCTAAAGTGGTATTACTAGGTTAAATGAAAGTTCCATTTTTAATTTTTTGAGGAAACTCCATACTATTTTCCATAGTGGCTGCACCAGTCTGCATTCCCACCAATAGTGCAAGAGGGTTCCTTTTTCTCCACATCCTTGCCAGCACTTGTCATTTGTATGAGATATCTATAAATGTTGGAGATTAAACCCTTATCTGAAATAGCATTGGTGTAGGTAGAGCACAGGAGGTTTATCTCAGTGCAGTGGCTGATGCAATGCTGTGAGCACACTCCAGCAGTTTATATCTTTCTGGCAAACCAGAAAGATGGCAACACCCGTCTGAGCCCCTCCTAGAGTCACGTACACAGTATCCCAAACTTTATGCTCATTGGCTCCCTAAGAAGACCTGGCGTTCCATGATTAGCCACCGCTGCTATATATACTGCTGTCCTTCCTCAATAAAATTAGACCTGCGTCACAGAACCTGGTCTCCAGAGTTGTGCATGCAAGCGTCTTAGCACTTAGGGGCTCCGTCGTCCTCACCCCTGGGAGACCCCCTGCTTCACATTGGCAAATATGTTCTCCCATGCAGTTGACTTCCTTATTATTGTTTTTTTATGGTGTCTTTTGCTGTGCAGAAGTTTTTTATTTTGATGTAGTCTCATTTGTTTATTTTCTCCTTAGTCTCTATTGCCCTAGGAGATGTGTCTGTAAAAATGTTGCTATAATATATCTCTGCAATTTTGCTGCCTGTGGAGTCTTGTAGGGTTTTTATGGTTTCTCATCTTACATTTAAGTCCTTTAACCATTTTGAGTTTGTTTTTGTGTATGGTGTAATTTGGTGGTCTAGTTTCTTTCTTTTTTTTTTTTGCATGTATCTGACCAAATTTGTTAGCCCCATTCATTAAAGAGACTGTTTTCACTCCATTATATGCTCTTGCCTCCTTTGTCAAATATTAATTAAGCATAATGGATTGGGTTGATTTCTGGTTCTCTGTTCTCTTCTTGGTCTACATGTCTGTTCTTGTGCCAGTACCAGGCAGTTTTGAGGACCGTGGCTTGGTAATATAGCTTGATATCTGATATTGTGATCCCTTCAACATTGTTCCTTTTTCTCAGGATTGCTGTGTCTATTCGTTTTTGTTTTTTTTAATTCTAGATGAATTTTTGGAGAGTTGGTTCTAGATTTTTTGCAATATGCTCCTGGTATTTTAATAGGGATTGCATTGAATCTGTAGATTGCTTTGGGTAGTATGGACATTTTAATGATGTTGATTCTACCAATCCATGAACATACTATGTTCTTCCACTTGTTTATGTCTTCCTCTATCTTGTCTGATCACTATGTCTAGCACTTCCAGTATTATATGTAGCAGAAGTGGTGAAAGTGAGCATCCCTGTCTTGTTTTTGTTATTAGGAGAAATAAGTTTAGTTTTTTCCCATTGAGTATGATGCTGGCTGTAGGTTTTTCATATAAGGCTTTTATTATGTTGAGGCATGATTCCTTCCATTCCCACTTTTCTGAGAGTTTTTATTAAGAAAAAGTGTTGGATTTTCTCAAATGCCTTTTTTTGCATCAATTGATAAGATTACTTGATTTTTGTCTCTCAATTTATTTATGCAATGTATCACATTTATTGATTTGTGGATATTGTATCATCCTTGCATCCCCAAAATAAATCCCACTTGGCCATGGTGGATGATCTTTCTAATGTAATGCTGGATCTGATTTGCTAGAATTTTGGCCTGTAGTTCTCTTTTTTTGTGGTGTCTTTATCCGCTTTTGGGATTAGGGTAATGCTGGCTTCATAGAAAGAGCTTGGAAATGTGCCTTTCTCTTGAATTTTTTGATTTAGTATGAGGAGGATACATTTTAGTTCTTCTTTGAATGCTTGGTAGAACTCCCCTGTAAAGCCATCCGGGCCAAGGCTTTTGTTTGCTGGAAGATTTTTGATCACTGCTTCAATTTCTTCAGTGGTTATCAACCTATTCAGGTTTTCTGATTCTTTCTGATTGAGTTTTGGGAGCTTGTATTTCCATTTTATCTAGGTTGTCCATTATGTTGGAATCAAGTTGTTCATAGTATTTTTTCATAATCCTTTGTATTTCTGTGAGATCAGTTGTTATTTCACCCCTTTCATTTTTTATTTTGTTTATTTGGGTCCTCTCTCTTTGCTTCTTGGGGAGACTGGCTAGAGGTTCATTAATCTTGTTTATCTTTTCAAAGAACCACCTCTTAGTTTTGTTGATTTTTTATTGTTTTTGTTTGTTTTGTTTTTATCTCTATGTCATTTATTTTCACTCTGATCTTTATTATTTTCTACTTACGCTGTGCTTTTTCTATTGCTCACTTCCTAACTCTTTGAATTTTAGGGTTAGATAATTTATTACAATATTTTTCTTGTTTTTTGAGGTATACCTGTAGAGCTATGAACTTTCCTTTCAAGACTGTTTGCATTGTGTCCCATAGATTTTGGATTGCTGTGTTTTCATTGTCATTTGTTGCCATGCTACTTTTTATTTCTTCTTTGATCTATTTGGTAATCCAATCATTGTTTGATAGCATGCTATTAGCCTCCAGGTGTTTGATTTTATTTTCATTTTTTTATTGTTGTTGATTCCTAATTTTATGCTATTGTGGTCTGAGAAGATGCTTGATATGATTTCTATCTTCTTAAATTTGAAGAGACTTTGCCTTTGACCCAATATGTGGTCTACCTTTGAAAATGTGCCACGTGCACTTGAAAAAACAAATATTCCCTGACTTTGGGTAAAATGTTATGAAGATTTCAATTAATTCCATCTTATCTAGTGAGTCATTTAAGATTGATGTTTCTTTGCTGTTTTTGTTGTTGTTGTTGTTTTGTTTTGTTTAAAGAATTTATCCAGTGGAGTTATGTCTTCTTGTTGAGTTGCTCCCATTAGTATTATGAAGTGGCCTTTCTTATCTTTTGTGATGATTTTCACTTTGAGGTCTATTTTTGAAGATATTAGTATTTCTACCCTAGCTTTTTTCATTTCCATTTGCCTGAAAAAAATTTTTCCATCCCCTCAATATCAGTTTATGAGAGTCCTTTGTTCTGAGGTGGGTCTCTTGTAGCAGCAAATATATGGGTCATGTTTTCTTATCCATTCAAGATTGGACCATTTAATCCATTTACACTTATTGTTATTATTATTAATTTTTTTTAAATAATGTAAAGATTTGTCATATTATTTTAATATATTTTATTGATTTTTTTACAGAGAGGATGGAAAAGGATAGAGAGTTAGAAACATCGATGAGAGAGAGAGACATCGATCATCTGCCTCTACCCTCTACTGGGGATGTGCCCACAACCAAGGTACATGCCCTTGGCTGGAATTGAACTCAGGACCCTTCAGTCCACAGGCCAATTCTCTATCCACTGAGCCAAACCAGTCAGGGCATTTTATTTTTATTATTGATAGGTACTTGTTTGTAGCCATTTTTATTCTTTATCCCTGTGCTCTTTCCCTTTTTATTTCTTCTGTTTAGAGCAGTCCCTTTATCATTTTTTGCATTGCTGGTTTGGTGGTAATAAACTCCCTCAGGCCTTTTGTGTGTGTGTGAAGCTCCTGATTTCAGCTTCAGTTTTGAATGATAGCCTTGCTGGTATAGTATTCTTGGATTCAGTTCCTTGCTTTGCACCATTTTGTACATTTCATTCCATTCCCTTCTGGGCTGATGCATTTCTGTTGACTTAAAGATAACTTTCTGTCTCTCTCTGGCAGCCTTTAAGATACTTACTTGGTCACTGGTATTTGCCAATTTAACTATCATGTGTCTTAGCATTGCTCTTATGGGATACATCTTGTTTGAGATTCTGTGTGCTTCTTAGACTTGTGTGAGTTTTTTCTGAACCAAATCAGGTAAGTTTTCTGTCATTATTAATTCAAACATGTTTTGTATTCTTTGCTCAGTTCCTCTCTTTCTGGCACTCCTAATATGCATATGTTTCTTTTCGTGTTGTCCCAAAGTTTGCTTAGGCTCTCCTCCTGCTTTTTACATTTTTTGGGTTTTTTGTTGTTGTTGTTGTTGTTTTGTTTGTTTGTTTTTTGCCAATTACTTCTCTGCTTGGATGTTTTTTTCTACATTGCCTTCTAGCTTGCTGATGCAGTCATCGCCTTCTTTTAGTCTACTGTTATACTTTCAATTGTTTTGTTTATTGCAGGTATGTCAGTCTTCATTTCCTCTTGGTTCTTCATTTCCTCTTAATTCTTACTCATGTTGAATTTATCTTCCATTCTTTTCATTGTCCTTATAACCATTGCTGTGAATTATTTCTCTAAAAAATTGCTTGCTTCCATTTCATTTTCTTGTTATTCCTCTTTTTTTTTTTTTTTTTGTATGGAGGTTGTTTCTTTGTCTTCCCATTTTTGCTGTTCCTTTGTGGTTGTTTCTATGTATTAGATCAAAATTCTGTCACCCAGATTTTTTTGTTTGTCTTTTATAGTTGATGTTTTGTGGACCCAGTGTAGCAATCTCTCAATTCTTCTAGGCTGAATATTCTAGGGATACACCTTACTTGGGGAATTTGGATTCTCCTGGTGCAGTTGGATCTTGAGTGTTATTGTCCTGTTCATGGGGAATCTCCTCTCAGGGTGTCCAGTTATGTGGTTCAGTCTCTACCATGTTGACCAAAGAGTATGAAATGCAACTTTACAAGACACAACAGAAGGGAACCAAACATGAATGTACTCATGACTCCAATAAAGATAACCATCAAAGAAAAGAGAATTAGGAGAGATAAAGAGCACAAAAATGATATGGATAAAAGGTAACAAGGTAAGGGAGAAAAGAAAAAAGAAGAAAAAAGAACAGCAAAAATATATGTGGGGAAAAAAAAACACCACAAAACAAATAAACCAAAAATTGCAAACAACAAACACCAAGAAAAAGGGGGGAAGGGGACAGAATCTATAGAGACAGTGCTTATATACAGAGAGTAAGGTTAAGGAGTTTAATGCATAGCAGGGGCTCATGGTTCAGTATAGAGGAGGTTGAAATAAAATGAGTGGGTAAGAAGAAAAGTAAAAAACAAAATAATAAATAAATAAATAAATAAATGAAAACTATTTCCTTTTTACTTTACCTATCTATTCATCTATTTTTTTGAAAATGACAATAGAGAAGAGAGCAGATAGGCTTGAATTTAGTGTGAAACTAATTAAGCCATTAGGAGAAGTAGAGGGGAGAGTGGGTGAAGTATTAAAAATTGGCTTGTGAAAAAAGAGAAAATGGAAAGGTGCATGGACTTGGAGCAAGGGAGAAGAAATTAGATATATGAGTAAGCCAATAGAGACTACAATAATAAAAACATGTCATAAAGCAGATAATGAAGATCAATTTTTAACAAGGGGTAAAAAGAAAGGAGAGAGAAAAAACAAAGTAGGGGCGGGAGAAGAGTAACAGGATAAAAAGGGAAACATGAGGAAGAAAAGGTTGGACAAAATAAAAAATAAGATAAAATAAAATAATGATAAAAAATAAAAATAAAATGAAGAAAAATAATACAAATAAAAATAATAAAAAGGAAAAATTGTTTTTAAATAATACAAAATATAAAAAATGACATGTCATTCACTTCAGCTGAGTTTGAATGTCCCATGGAGCTGGTTTAAGACTCCACTCTACATTTCTGTATGCCATTTCTCAGTTTCCTGTTAAGTAGTCAGCACCATGATGAAGTTCCACATGTTCTACTGCTCTTGTGTCTCTCTCTACTGCCTTGGTTGCAAGCAGGAAGGACCAATCTGCCTGCTTTGTTTGTCTGCCTACTGTTAGTCTTAGTTACTCAAGCACCTACTTCTGACCTGGGCTTTAGGTGGGGGTGTTGCTGTATTTGTTTCTCAACAAAAGTCCTGCCACTCAGTCCCTGAGTGCTCCCTAGTGCTATTCAAAATCTTTGTTTCCTCTGAAAAGCTCAAAGCTGGGTGTGTGGCTGCACTAGTTGCCCTGAAGCTGATGGGAGGGGCTAGCTTTTCAGGAGAAAAATGGCTGCTTAGGTCTGGGGAGTTTGAAATGTGTCAGTGCTGGATTCCTGGTCACCTCCCCATGTCCTGCTGCTCTCCACAACCTCTCTGCAGCCTCAAAAAAAAACAAAAAACCAAAAACAAAAAAACTGTACCTCCACTGGAACCACAGACTCAGACTCGGTTAGTGTTTGTAATTGAGAGGTCCTATGAAAATGGGTTTAATAAGTAATAGCAAGTAAAATATAAAAAAAAATAACTCAGCCACTGTGAGTTTTTCTCCCCCTTAGAACCACATGACTGGGTGCAGCCTCTCATGGCTGTGGACTTAGATCTAGATTCCTCAGTTTCCAACAGTCCTGTGGACCTTCCTTCCACAGTTGAATGTTATACATGTCCCCAAGAGGTGTGAACTTGGCCTAGTGCAGGTTTCTTTTGACCTTCTCCTCACACTGGTTGTGCATCTCTTTATCCAACACAGATCCCTGATCTTAAAATTCTCCAGGCACCCTCTCTCCTTTCTGGCCATGCATTGTCTTACCAGCTGCATTCAATTCACCAATTCTGGGTGGATGTTATTCTATTTAGTTGTTCCTTCTGCCTGCTTTGTGAGAAGGTGCAGGACATGTCCACCTACTCAACCACCATTTTTCCTTTAAAATATTTTTTATAAGTATGAATGTACTTCCAGAGAGAAGAATGGTGGCCAAATAGGCATCAGTGTCATGTACCTCCTTCAGGGACAGGCTATAAAAGCAACTAAATCAGAGAACATGCACCCTGGATTAACAAATTAGACACAACTAAGGAGACAATTTTCAATAAGGAAGGGAAGAGGATGCCTAGAGAATGCCACTTGCCATCCATAACCTGCGTGGCACCACCACTGTGCCCTGGAAGTAATGGTGCAGTACCTCATAGAAGGCTCCCAGATGTCTGCAGGAAGTATGTACAACCAGAGTGAGCTCCTGCACCAGGCATCTTCACCAGCCCACTGGAACCCAGTATCCTAAAACCTGGCTCCAAGACCCCGCAGTGAGTGTAAGCCAGGGTAAACCTGTGCCCCACCTTAACCCCAGACCCCAGAACCATGCTGCTGGCCTGAACCAAAGCCACCTGGCACCTGCTCCACCCCCAGCACCAGGACCTGTTGCTGGGGTGACCTGGAGTAACCCAGAGCACATCACATGGGAGCTCTGACTGTGTGACCCAGAGAAATCCATGCTCCTTCCACCCTGGCCCCTGGGACAGTCCTATCAGTGCCAGCCAGAGCAACCCAATACATACCTCACTCCAGGTGACAGGGGAGTGCAGACTGAATGACCCAGAGCAACCCACTCCCACTCCATACTGAGGAGGATTGAACTGGAACCACCCAGCACATTTCACTCCAGGCTACAAGAAAGTGGGGACTGTGTTACCGAGAGCAACCCACACCCACTCCACCTTGCTCCCAGGGTCTTGCTGCTTGGGCAACCTGTAGTAACCCAGTACTCACACCCAACTCAGGCCACAAGAGAGCTTGGATTGAGTGACCCAGTGCAAACTGCCCCCCTCCACACTGAGGAAAGCTAAACTGGATCAACCTAGCATTCATCTCACTATGGCCTACAGGAAAGAGGGGACTGTATAACACAGAGCAACCTGCACCCACTTCTCTCTGACCCCTGGGACAATCCTGCAGGTGCTACTCAGCATATACCTTAGCCATAAGGAAGTACTGCCAACATGACCCAGAGCTAGCCAGTGTGCTCAGCCAGGGGCCACAGGACTGTACCACAAGTGTGCTGCCAGAAGGCCATACACTACCACCCTGCCACAGGTGTTGGGCAACACAGTGAACTGCATACTAGAGGGCTCTGGGTACTCACAGGGAGTCACACATAAGAGAAACAGTGTACATATTCCCACTCTCTGAGTGTCTGAAGCAGACAACTGAGGAACAAGATTAGTGGGAGAAGGGGATACAAATCAGAGCAGAGACAATAGAAGCATGAGACTCAAGGCAGACCCAGCCTCTGGGCTAACAATTTCCAGACCATTGCCCATTCAATCTGTCAAACCCAAGCAGGGTTCCCAGGGTGAGAAAGAGATAGCAAAAGTGAGGAAAAAAGAAAAAAAAAATCCCTGAAGGAAAGAAAGGAGGAACCACCAGAAAAGTAACAAAATGAAATGGATCCAAGCAATATGGCAGGAAAAAATTCAGAGTAAGCATCATACAGTTCATAAATGGATGGATGAGAAAATCAACAACTTATGTAAGAATCAAGATAAATAAAAAAAATGACATAGGTACAGTACAAAACATGAAAGGTTTTTACAATAGAGTGGATGAAGTAGATGACAGAATTAATGAGTTAGAAGGTAGTGGGAAAACACACACAATCTGAACAGCTATTGGAGAAAAAAGTACAAAGCAGGATGAGAACCAACGAGAGATTTGGAACAACATGAAATGAAGTAAAATACATATAATAGGGGTGCTAGAAGAAGAAAAAAGAGCAGCAAAGATTAGAAAACCTATTTGAGGAAATAATGAAAGAAAGTAAAAAGTAACACAAGCACAGAGAGTTCCAAACAAGATGAATCCAAGAAGACCCATTCCAAGACACATCATAATTACAATGGTAAACGTTAATAAGAAAGAGAATTTTAAAGACTGCAAGAGAGAGACAGAGAGTTACCTACAAAGGATCTCCCATGATATTATCAAATGATTTATCAACAGAAACACATCAGCCCAGAAGGGAATGGTGTAAAGTATATAAAGTGATGCAAAGCTAAGGAATGGATATAAAAATAATCTATCCAGCAAGGCTATCTTTCAAAATTGAAGCTGAAATCAGGAGCTTCGCACACACACACACACACAAAAAGGATAAGGGAATTTATCACTGCCAAGCCAGCAATGTAAGAAATGCTAAAGAAACCTTTGTAAAAAGAAGCAATAGAAAGGGAAGAAGGAACACAGATATAAAGAGTAGAAATGGCTACAAACAAGTACCTATCATTAATAACCTTAAATGTAAATGGACTAAATGCTCCAATCAAAAGACATAGAATAGCTGAATGGATAAGAGAACATGACCCTTATTTATATCATTGACAAGACCTGCATCTCACAAAATCCAACAACCTTTCTTGATCCAACAACCTCAGCAAAGTGGGAACAGAGGGATCATAACTCAACATGATAAAATCCTTATTTGACAAGCCTCAAGCCAACATCACACTCAATGGACATAAACTAAAAACCATTTCACATAACAGGAACAAGACAGGAATACCCACTCTCACCACTCCTATTCAACATAGTTCTGGAAGTGCTAGCCATAGCAATCAGACAAGAAGAAGAAATAAAAGGCATCCACATTGAAAAAGAAGAAAAACTGTCATTATTCGCATTTGACATGGTATTATACATAGAAAACCCTAAAAACTCCGTAAAAAAACTACTACATTTAATACATAAATTTTGAAATAGAGCAGGATACAAAATTAATACCCAGAAATCTATGGCTTTTTATACACCAGTAATAAACTCACAGAAAGAGAAACTAAAAAACAAAAAACAAACAAACAAAAATACAATCCCATTTACCATTGCACCAAAAAATAAGATAGCTATGAATAAACTTAACTGAGGTAAAAGACCTGTACTGGAAAAATGATAGGACATTGAAAAGAGACATAGTGGAAAACATAAACAAATGGAAGAATATACGGTGTTCATGGATTGGTATAATCAACATCATTAAAATGTCCACACTAACCAAAACAATCAATCCCATTATAATACAAGCAGTATATTACACAGACCTAGAAAAAACTCTCCAAAAATTCATCTATACTAATAAAAGGGTAATATGCTAATTAGACCTTGTCAACCAGCCATCTTCTGGAAGTCTGATTTCCTTTTGGACAAAGCCATGATGTGAGGATCGAGGCAGAGGCAGCCAGGGGCAAGATCAGGCTGTCAGAAGAGAGCAATTAGGGGTGAGATCAGGCTGGCAGGGGGTTTAGGGTGAGAACAGGCTTATGGGGGTTAAGAGCGATCATACCAGCAGGGAAGGGCAGTTGGGAGTGATCAGGCTGACAGGGGAAGGCAGCTGGGGAAGACCAGGCCACCAGGGGAGAGCAGTCAAGGGTGACCAGGTTGGCAAGGGAGGGAAATCAGGGGCAAGCAGGCTGGCAGGGGAGGGCAGTTGGAGGCATTAGGCAGGCAGGCAGGTGAGTGGTTAGGAGCTGGTGGTCCTGGATTACAAAAGGGATATCTGACTGCCAGTTTAGGTCTTATCCTGCAGGGGTCCTGGATTGGAGAGGCTGCAGGCCAGGTTGAGGGACCCCCCCTGCTGTGCACAAATTTCATGCACTGGGCCTCTAGTATGGAATAAAAAATGATCCCAAATAGCCACAGCAATCTTGAGAAAGAAGAACAAAGTTGGAGGGATCACAATGCCAGATATAAAGATGTATTACAAAGCCACTGTTCTCAAAACTACCTGGTACTGACACAAGAGCACACCTATAAACCAATGGAACAGAACAGAGAACCAAGAAATCAAATCAAGCCATTAGGCTCAATTGATATTTGACAAAGGAGGCAAGAGCATACAATGGAGTCAAGACAGTCTCTTCAGTAAATGTTGGTGGGAAAATTAGAAGATACATGTAAAAAAATGAAACTAGACCACCAACACAAAATGTCCACACTACCCAAAACATCATTAAAATGTCCACACTACCCAAAACAATCAATCCCCACTAAACTACCAGCAGTATATTACACAAACCTAGAAAAAAACTCTCCAAAAATTCATCTATACTAATAAAAGGATAATATTCTAATTAGACTGGGTCAACCAGCCATCTTTCGGATGTCTGACTTCCTTCTGGACAAAGCCATGGGGTGGGAGCTGAGGCAGAGGTAGCCAGGGGCAAGATCAGGCTGTCAGGGGAGAGTAGTTAGGAGTGAGATCAAGCACAAAAATAAACTCAAAATGTATAAAGGACTTAAATGTCAGATGGTAAACCATAAAATTCTTAGAAGAAGCCATAGGCAGCAAAATATCAGACACATGTCGTAGAAATATCTTTACCATTACAGCTACTAAGGCAATGGATACTAAGGAGAAAATAAACAAATGAGACTACATCAAAATAAAAAGCTTCTGCACAGCAAAAGAAACATCAACAAAACAACAAGAAATCCCTCTGCTTTGGAGAGCATATTTGCTAATGTTATATCCAGTAAGGTTTAATCTCCAAAACTTATAGTGAACTCATATATCTTAACAAAAGGAAGATAAATAATCCAATAAAAAATAAGCAAAGCACTTAAATAGACACTTTTTGAAAGAAGACATAAGGAAGGCCAAGAGACATATGAAAACATGCTCAAAGTCACTAATCATTGACAGATGTAAATCAAAAGGACAATGAAGTACCATCTCACACCTGTCAGAATGGCTATCATCAACAAATCAACAAAGTACAAGTGCTGGAGAGGATGTGGAGAAAAAGGAATCCTGGAACACTGCTGGTGGAAATGCAGACTGGTCTAGCCACTGTGGAAAACAGTATGAATCTTCTCAAAAAATTAAAAATGGAACTCTCTTTTGACCTAATAATCCTTCTTCTAGGAATATATCCCAATAAATCAGAAACTCCAATTAGAAAGGACATATGCACCCCTATGTTCATAACAACACAATTTATAATAGCTAAGATTTGGAAACAGCCTAAGCGCCCATCAGCAGTAGAGTAGATTAAAAAACAGTGGTACATCTACAGAATAGAATAGTACATTGCTCTAAAAAAGAAATAACTCTTACCATTCACAGCAGCATGAATGGACATGGAGAGCATTATGCTGAGCAAAATAGCCAGTTGGAGAATGATAGATATCACTCATTTGTGGAATATAATAAACAACATAAATGAATGACCATAAATAGATCCAGAGACAGAGAAGCATTGAACAGACTCTCAAACTTCAGAGGGAAGGCAGGGGGTGGGGTAAGAGATCAACCAAATGACTTGTATGCATGCATATAAGCCTAACCAATGGACACAGACACTAGGGTCTTGAGGGCATGTGCAGGGGGCTAGGGCTGGCTGGAGAGAGGTTAATGGGGGAAAAAGTATACATAGGTTATACTATATGTAATACTTTAAACAATAAAGATTTTTTAAAAAGTAAGAGACATAAAAAAAAAAAAAAGAATGAATATACTTGGCCACATGCCGAGTTGCAGGCTTGATCCCGCTATGTGGAGCATGCAGGAGGCAGCTGATTGGTGATGTTTCTATTTATCTCTCTCGCCCTTTTTATCTCTCTAAAAATTAATAAAATATATTTTTATAAAAAATAGAATGAACATATGTGGGTGCTTGGGAAATTCCAGAACTGATTATCAGACTTTCAGATATTTTCTTTATGTATTTGTAGATATTTATTTGTTTTGAATAAATTTGTATTCTTTATCTCAAAATTTGCACTGTCCCTAATTTGGAAGTAGTAAGTAATCTTAGATAAAGCAAGTTAGTCCCACATTTCAGAAACTTATGAGTATTTGATTTTGGCAGTCATGTAAAATATATCAGATAATCATGTTATGACTGAAAATATTGATGTGAAGATGTACATTACATAGAAGACAAGGGTTCAATTCTATTTTATAGAGGAAAGAGTGAAGAAGCTGCTAAAAAGTCTACAATATAAAATGTTTTGAGGGTCATAAAATTGTTAGCATAAAATTATGAGCAAAACCTATTATATTATTCTATTATATTATTGTTGTTTTTATCTGTTTTACCAACATCCTACATTTTGGGAAGGCAGGGAATATTTTCTATAATACTACAATAGTTGTTAACTTAAAGATATATCACACTGGAGGGGCAGGAATGGGGTGAAGGGCATCAAGGAGGTAAAAGGATACATCTATACTACTTTCAACAGTAAAGATAAAATTTTTAAAAAGAATAAAAATTGAAAAAGATACATAACATTAGGAATGTTATGTATTTTTTAAAAGCAGATGTTTGAATTTTAATTACCATACATAATGTCTCTGTCTTAATATTGGGGGAAATCCCTACCTCTCCAGAGGAAAAAAAAATATAGTTAAAGGCATAGACAAAACCCAGAGCAGAATTTTAAAACTTTGTAAGTTTTTTCCAGTTAAAAATAGGACTTTTCAAGATATTGTGATTTGTTTTTCAAAGAATTTTTTTTATTTGTTAAATCATTTTTATTTTTCAATTGCAATTGACATACAATGTTATATTAATTTCAGATGTACACACCAGTGAGTAGACACTATATATCATGATTTGTTAAGTTTCTTATCTTCAGTGACTGTCAGCTCTACTTCACTTTGGCCACCCACCAACAGGCCCTACTTTCTACTGTTTCATTACTGAGATAAACTCTAAAATTCAAAGTTCTGATGGTCTTTCTTTGTACCCCAAACTAATATCTAAATTTCCCCACTCCCACTGAAGTTCCATTGCCTCACATTTTAATGAAATATATAGCTGCCTCACAATTATCTAGATTGAATTTCTGGCTTCTGACTTATCTGATTCATATGAACATAGCCAAGTATTTCGGTTATTCTCTTGTTAGTATCTTCCAGATGTTTTATCATTGTCCATGAAATGCAGTTTCTCAACCCTGGGTGAACTCCCACTACTTTATTAGCTCCCATTTCTGAACAGTGAAACCTTGCTGCACAAATTTATGAAACTATGCTAATTGGATCCACTGCAATTTCCTGTTATATAATCTCAGCCAAATCATCCCTGTTGCTTGGCAATCATTGCTTTTATCAGTGTTGACCCCCTTTCACATTTAACAAAGCAGATGTTCAAATATTTTCCACTCTTAGAGTCACCGAACTCACCACTGCTTTTCACTTTTAGCAAATGCTTTTCTTTACTGATAAGATCAAGCCACTCTGCAAAACTTAGTGGTAAACACACAATACAATACACAGATAATGTATTATATAGTGATATACCTGAAACCTGTATAATTTTATTAACCAATGTCACCCCAATAAATTCAATTAAAATTTAACTTAATTCAATTCTAAAAATTTCCATTTTACCTAATTTTCCGGTAATAAAGCAAAATGTATCATTATCCCAACTAAAACTCCTTGTATCCTTTATACTACTTTCTGCTTTATTTGCTTTATATCTTAAATATCTATCCACTTACTTCTTGCCCTCAATCTGTGAACATGTTCAATCTTACCTATTCCATGAATATTTTGCCAGTGTAAATTCAATTTTCTTATGGGGTGAGTCAATGGTGGTTTACTGACACCTTAATTCCCTATAATTTGCTTTACCACTATTATGCAAATAAAGTCAGGAGCAATCACCTAATTATTAAATCCTGTGGCATTTCCTCAAAATATACCCCGCCTCCAGAAAGCCAATTCTGCAGAAGATTTCATTAATTCCATTGAAAATTTTCTTCTCTTTGGTATAAGTCAGAATCTTTTTTTATCCTTGTATTCCCTAAAAGTAAATATTTGCCAAAGTTACTCTTTGTCTTCCTAAGTTTTCTCACTATACATTGTCCCTTAGTCATCACATACATTCATATACACTTATGGCATCAATTTTATGACTATTGATAACTTCTCATTTCCAATCTCTACTATACACCCTGAATTGCATATACACCCCATTTTGAAATGTCTTTCTGGCATTGATTTAACAAATGCCTTGTTAGTGTAAGATTGGTGGCTGGCAGTGTTTCACGAGCA
>PVJC01015476.1:0-34981 GCA_004026665.1 Murina feae
AGCTGCTCTTTCCTTCAGCTCCGGAGGATTCTATGATTGTTACAATGTTTCAAAAAGCTGTGTTTCGCTAGAGGCAGTTTAATCGGAGCTGAGCTGAGGGGCGCAGCTTCACTTTCCCTCCTGCCGCAATGGAAAGGGCTGTTTACTCAGGTCCGGGAGTGGCGGCCGCCATGTTGGCTGGGCTAATTTGCATATAGCCACTCAGATTGGCTGGTGGGCGTGGCTTACCCTGTCTCGGAGAAATGGTTAATTTTAATATTTCGCTTTTATTAGTTTAGACTAGAGGCCGGATGCACAAAATTTGTATAAGGGCCTTGGCCCTGGCCCCTGCCCACAGCCACTGTGGCTGGGGCACCTGCTGCCTCTGCCACAGCCCCCACCTGCTGTGGCTTTGTCCAGTAGAAAGAACATCCAAAGGACGTCCAGTCTAAATTGCATATTATGCTCTTTTTTTTTATAGACTAGATGCCCAGTGCATGACATTCAGCCTGTGCCCTCAGCTCAACCTATGCCCTCTCACAGTCTGGGACCCCTTGGGGAATGTCTGACTGCTAGCTTAGGCCCACTACCTTGGCAGGGGGACATCCCCCAAGGAGTCCTTAGCACTTCCACTGAGGCGGGAGAGGCTCCCGCCACCAGCACCTCTTTCCCCGGCCATAAGCCTGGCTTCTGGCTGAGCTGAGCTCCCCTTTTGGGAGCACACTGACCACCAGGGGGCAGCTCCTGCATTGAGCAGCTGCCCCCTCATGGTCAGTGCACATCATAGCGACTGGTTATTCCGCTGTTCGGCTGTTCCAGTAGATTTGCATATTAGGGGTCATTCAAATGGAAATCGGAAGAGTTAAGAAACTGATGAAGTATATATATTTACAAGTTAGAATGAAAGCACTTAAAAATGACAGAGCTTAACGTTCACTTATTTTAACTCTTTTGAAGCAATTTTAGGAGAGAGTTGAGGTAGGGAAGAATTTGTGGGATGAGGAAATAAAGGCATAAAATAAACAACTGTAGGACTCATGTGAAAAGCAGTTCATGTGTCAATGGATAAGGGTTCCTCTCTGACCAAGCACTTTCTGTGTTTTTCTTCCCTCTCAACTCTTTATGTATACTATGCTTGTCCTTTTTCTTCAAATGTCCCCTCAAATATAATTAAATAATATTTCAAAGAGGATTAACTTGCAAAAGATGAACACACATGGCCTCTCTTTGGGGAAAGAAAGCTTCCTCTCTTCTGCATGGGACACGTGGAGATGGATAAGAGGGGGATGCAGATCCCAGAGATCCTTCAGAGGTCACCGTTGATAATCTCAGTTTCCATACCATGGCCACGAGGTCCAGGTTCTATTTTTCCACAGCACACTCAGGGACTTCATTTTGCTAAAGCTCACTTTTTATCCTGGATCAATTTCCAACCTCAAAAATTACCAAATTTCTCTTTGGTAGGAAAAACATTATTACCATGTGCCTTTCCCATAAGGTTTCCTTGTGTTAAAAAAATAGGTCTTTTGCCCTGACCGGTTTGGCTCACTGGATAGAGCATCAGCCTGTGGACTGAAAGGTCCCAGGTTGGATTCCAGTCAAGGGCATGTACCTTGGTTGTGGGCACATCCCCAGTGGGAGGTGTGCAAGAGGCAGCTGATCAATGTTTCTCTCTTATTGATGTTTCCAACTCTCTATCCCTCTCCCTTCCACTCTGTAAAAAATCAATAAAATTTTTGGAAAAAAAGGTCTTTTAATTTCAAAGATGAAAGCCATGCAGCTCATTAAATTACTGAATTCCATAAAAAGGGAATATTACCTTGTCACTTTCAGTATTGCACGTGCATTTGTAGGAGGCAGAAAGCTTTTTCTGTTTCCGTTATGATTCCTTTGTTGTACTGTTTCTCACTGGAGCACATTGCAGGGTTAATAGTTGTTAAAGTGACTCATAATGCTGTGTCCATCTCTGCCATATTATTACAATCTGCATTCTGTTTAAGGTTTAATTTTTAAAATAATTGCCTCTTATTAAAATCTCCCACATTACATTATTGCTGCTCATGCAGAAAATTACTTTGCTGCAGGAAACAAAACCATCCAATACAATCTTTTCTCCTTATAGCAGAGGAGATAATTGGATTAATCACAAGTCAAAATCTTGGCAGTAGAGTACTTTGTCGGCTAAACTGAGCCATGCCTGTCATTTAGAGATGATAGATAAAAGAACTTTGGTGATGTTAAGTAATCAAATGCAACTAGCCGCCATAACGATGAATATTTTAAAAATATTAACATGTGTTAATTAGCCACTGAGTACAAGGAGAAGCTAGATTACACCCATGGGAAAGAATCTGCCTTGTTAGCGCATCATCCATCCTATAATCATGCTCACTGAGGCAACTGTCGCAGCTTACCTGATACTGTTTTGTAAATGTTAAAAGCACTTGATAAAGTGCATGAGCTTTCATATTGTAAACCTTTAAATGATTGGGCCTACTCCATGGCTTTGGGGATAATACTGAATCCTAAAACCACCCAATGGCTTGATTCTTTCAGTAGTTTTCTTCGTATACATTAGGATTAATAATTTTAAATATACTTTTTAGAGCAATGTTTGTATTAATTTTTAGGAATGCAGTAAGTAATGAGGATTTTTAAAAAAGGCTTTTCTTTCTTTTTTTAAATAAATTTTATTGATTTTTACTGAGAGGAAGGGAGAGGGACAGAGAGTTAGAAACATCGATGGGAGAGAGACATGGATCAACTGCCTCTTGCACACCCTCTACTGGGGAATTCTTCCTCTTGCACACACCCCCACTGAGGATGTGCCCGCAACCCAGGTGCATGCCCTTGACAAAATCAAACCTGGGATTTTTCAGTGCCCAGGCTGATGCTCTACCCACTGAGCCAAACCAGTTAGGGCAATAATGAGGATTTTTATAAGGAATTTGATTAGAAAATTTTTAGGAAAATGGTATGAAATTTTGTATATGAGAGAAACTTTAAATTACTGTAATTATAGATGAATAACATAAGGTACTTAGGGGCTGTCTTGCTTCCGGAGGAATGTACATGTTATTAGTTAAAGTGTCAGAATAAGAATTCACATCAACCATGTTCAGTGAAACGCTTGTTGTCCTCCTCAAAGCTATCTAGAAAAATCATGACATGAATCAGTTGGCATATTTACACAATTATAGGGAGAAATGTGCTTTTTATTTTAAATGTAACATATATTTAAAAAAAACACAAATCTCTAATACACAACATAAAATGAACACACCCAGGTGTCAAATCCTCTCAGGTTCTTTCCTGATCACTAATACCTCTGTCCCCAAATGAAAACGAGTGTCTGGACTTGGAAAGCCATAAACTAATATCATATCTATATATGGAAAAGCCTAAGTGACCATTATGACCATTACGACTGGAATGACGGGTTGACCAGTCACTGTGACGTGCACTGACCACCAGGGGGAGGATGCTCAACTCAGTGTGCTCCCACAGCAGGAGTGCTGCTCAGCCAGAGCTGCTCAGCCAGGGCTCATGGCTGGCGAATGCATCTGCTGCAGTGGGAGCCTCTCCTGCCTCAGTGGCAGCGCTACCAAGTGGCAGCAGATGCAGCGTGGCCAGGATGAGTGGCTTCTCCCTTGCTGCCTGCTGCTTCAGCACTGCTACATCCCTCAGGGGATGTCAGACTGCCAGTTTCGGCCGGAGGCTTGGCCTGCTAGAGTTGGGCCAAAACCAATAGTTCAACATCCCTGAGGGATCCTGGATTGCGAGAGGGCACAGGCCAGGCTGAGGGACCCCACCTGTGCATGAATCTGTGCACTGGGCCCCTAGTACATAACATATGAGCCCTGACCCAGGATCAAATCCTCAACCTTGGCATATTCAGACAACACTCTAACCAATTAAGCTACCTGGCCAGAGATAATAATTAATCATTTTAGCTCAACTTTGTGTTTATAACTCAAATTATCCTACCATCCATAACCTGTAGGTGTATTCCTGTCTCTCTTAGAGAGAAAATTACAAATTTTGATTGACAAATTTGTTAAGGTTTACCTGTAAGGAATTTGCTTAATAGAATAGACTGTAGCATAAGTAAGAGATGAAACCACTCCAGATTTTCTTTGGAGTGTACTAAAATCCTATCTAATAAAAGAGTAATATGCAAATTAACCATCACTCCACAACAAAAATGGTGGCACCCATAGCCACAAGATGGCAGCACCCAGTCCTTCTCAAACCCGCCAAAGTCCCCCAGTCTGGGGGCTGGCAGTGTGAGCAGCCTGACAGGATGCTGCCCTCCTGACCCTTTATAAAAAACAACAACAACAACAACAAATTCATTTGCCACGGAGTGATCCCCCACACACACAAGTTCAGCTTCAGGGTCTCAGCCTCGGAAGCATCCGCACCCACCCCAGGCAAATGACCCTGCCTCACTGGCAACCTCAGGGAGTCAGCCTCAGAACTTTCCTTGTCTAGCCCAGTGATTGGAGTGAGGATGTGGAAAGGGTATTTGGGCAGAGCTGCCCAGCAAACTTTTCCCATTGGGCAGAAACTTGTGACCAGGTTACAGCAGTGGTGCAGGTGCTCCTACTTCCCGCCCTGGTTCCTCAGCACCTCATGCCGGGCATGAGCCCACCCAGGAAGGCCTTTTCCCTACAGTTTTTACTAAGGCAGGCAGGTTTTACAGACATGAATAAGAAGTGCCCACGCACAAGTCCTGAAGATGCCAGGGCCGGCAGAAATGATAAAGATATTGGGAAAAGAGCAAAACCAGAAACACCACCAATCCCAACACAGATCATCTTTTTCTTCAGATGATGGTGTGTTTCCATCTTCTTTGTCTTCTGGAAGTGAGACAGATTCGAGTACTGAAGATTCTACCAATGGAAAAGTTAGCAGAAAGAGAAAACAGAGAAGGAATAAAAGGAGTAAAGAAAGAAAGGACAAAAGATAAAACATCAAGAAAAAGAAAGAGAAGGAAAAAAAAGGAAGAAACAACCACACGATATCACCTTTCCAAGATCTCATGAAATTCCAATTTAAGGAGTTTATTTTAGTTTGTGATTACATTTTTACTGGTTTGTCAAGACCACGGCAGGTACAGTATCCAATATGTTAAAGAAAAAAACCCTATATAATAAAGAGGGAATACACAGGGGAGGTTAGGGGTGAAAGGACAGGCAGGGAACAGTTAGGCATCCATGAGGCTGGCAGAAGAATGGTTAGGAGGTGATCTGGCTGGCAGGCAGAAGCTGTTAGGGGCAATCAGACAGAAAGTCAGGTGAGTGGTAGGAAGCCAACGGTCAAGAATTATGAAAGGCGTCCCACTGCCGGTTCAGGCTGGGCATAGCCATAACCCTACCCCTAACCCTAAACATAACCCTAACCCTAACCGTAACCCTAACCCAAACACTATCCTGGGCAGAAACATAACCTTAACCCTAAAGCCAACCCTAACCCTAACCCTGAACTCTAACCCTGAACTCTAACCCTAACCCTCACCTTAACACTATCCTGGGAAGAGCCATAACCCTAACCCTAACCATAACCTTAGCCATAACCCTAACCCTAACTCTAAGCCTAACCCTAACCCTAACACTATCCTGGGCAGAGCCATTACCCTAATCCTAACCCTAAGCCTAACCCCTAATCCTAATCCTAATCCTAACCCTAACCCTAACTCTAACACTATCCTTAGCAGAGCAATAACCCTAACCCTTACCCTGATTCTAACACTACCCTGCATAGAGCCATAACCCTAACCCTAACCCTAATCTAAGGTGACCAGACGTCCCACTTTTGGCAGGACAGTCCGATTTTTAACAATTTGCCCCGTGTCCCACGGCATTTTAAAAGTCTCGATTTTTTTTTTTTTAAGAATGCACAACAAGCTAGGGAACAGCGGGAGAACAGGAAGGGAATATACAGTTTTTGGTGGCCAAGTGGTCAATGGTGTCCCACTTTACCAATGTTAAAATCTGGTCACCTTACCCTAAGCCTAACCCAAAACACTAACCCTAACACTAACCCACGGGGATCAGGCCTAAACTGGCAGTCGGATATCCCCTGAGGGGCCTCATATTGGAGAGGGTGCAGGTTGGGCTGAGGGAACCCCACCCAGTGCACGAATTTCCTGCACCGGGCCTCTAGTACGGTAATAACCTGGTTTCTCAAGATACGGTTGTTGGTCCTTTGTGTTATTTATTGCCCAGGGGCTTGATGTATACATGCTCAACATTATTTCTTTGAATTAAACCAAATCATTTGGTGATACTTTGAAGGGCAAATTTTCCCTATAATCAGGTTGAATACCATCAAGGATTTTCTGTTTGTTTTTTTAATGTTACTTTAGATATGAATGTCCCAGGCCATAATGAATAAATTAGTAATGACTGGGAATAGTTGAAACAACTATTTATAGGAGTGATTAGTAGTATGGTGATCAAAAAATTAATCTAACTAAAGGTAAAGTTAATATTTTTACTTATGAATATGACAATCTTGGAGACAAAAATGTGTCTACCAACCTAATGTCCTTTTTGTGAGAAGTCCCAGCACATTGGCATTTCACAGAATTCATTTTATGTTAGCATCAGTGTACATAATGAGAGTTTTTTGCAGGTGTATATTTACTGGAGCGTATGCTAAAGGTATTTTTTGCAGGGTTCATCTCCCCACATCCACTTATTTCCATTAATGACAATATGTACCCAACTTGCGGGTAACACACCATTCATAAAGTCAGTTGAATATTCCTCTGCAAATGAATATATATAGGCTGATTTTCCTTCTACTTCGGTGGAAAATCAGAGTCGATTTCTCAGCTTAGCTAAAATAGCATGTTCAAAACAGTATTTCCAAATATTGAAATAAGTACATTGCAATTGAGAACTCATGGTTTATGCATCTTCTGTTCAACTAAATCCACCAATTTACCTTTAACATTTACATTGGTATCTACAGAACCATTTTTTTCAATTCTGATGTTTACAAAGTATCTTTAAATAGTGAAGTGAGATAGGAACATAGATGTCATAGTATCAACAAAGCATAAATCTGTCCATGTAACATAGTGTGGAAATAAGTGCTACTTCAAAATTTACTTTGCTAGATTGAAATAAAATACCAATAGGTTGGAGACATTCCTTTCTTATTTTTTAAATTTAATTCACATTGAAATTTTGTGATTACTTTATACAGATAATATAAATCTTAAGAGTGTTTTTAGTGATTTGTTTAAAGTGAAGAAATGTTTTTTGTTTGTTTATTTGTGTGTGTGTGTTTTTTCTCTTAAGAGAACCTTCATCTGCATGCCAGGAACTCAAACAAATACAGAATTTTTAAAATGTTTGCTAAGACTTAATTAGAATTATATTTTGCATTAGCATACTATTAAGAAAAACGCACATGATTGAAAACAGCTATGACAATAAATATTTTACATCTTAAAACGGAATCACTTTTCCATTCACTAACAACTAATATATTTTGGTATGTGAGTAAATTTAAATCATATATTCACAGAAAAAATCAGAGAAATGTGCTAAAATATTAATGACAACCACTTAAGTAAATTAATCTTAGGATTTTAGGCAAGTAGCTGTCAAGAAAGCTGAATTTCGTACTTCATCTGGGTGCACTCTCCTTATTTGTATCTTCCCTTGTTTTACAAATGTATTTCAATGTGCTTTCCATCACTATCCTATATAATGAAAGCCTAATATGTTAAGTGTCTGGTCGATCGGTCAGCCGTTCAACCAATCAAAGCATAATATGCTAATAATATGCTAAGGCCGCTCAACCACTTGCTATGACCTGCACTGACCACCAATGGGCAGTCAACTAGTCGACTATTTGCTATGACATGTACTGACCACCAGAGGGTAGATGCTGTGACTGTGGGTGAGCTTGCTGTTGGGGTCTGGCCCACCCGGACTGAACGAGATGAGCTGGACACACCCTGGAGCCCTCCCTCGGTCCCTTCCTGGCTGGTCAACCTCCTGAGTTCCTCCCTGGCCCTGATTGTGCACTCGTAGTGTCCCTCAGCCTGGCCTGTGCCCTCTCACAATCTGGGACCCTTCAGGGGATGTTAGGTTTCAGTCCTATGCCACAGGCCAGGCTGAGGAACCCCACTGGTGCACGAATTTGTGCACCAGACCTCTAGTATTATAATAATAATCTTTGCTGTTCACCAGATGTAATGTTTTAGTTCCTTACAAACAGGATGGCAGGGGGGAGGGTGTCCAAAAACTAACACTGAGATTTTGAAACAGCAGCAGAGTGAGTGAATTTTAATTTTTGTTCATTGTTGGCAGTTAGAAAATTCTCCCTATGTAATTATTGTGAACACTTTGCTTTGTGGTCACTGAAACATTTGGGGGAGGGGAGGCATGGAGGTAAAGTAAAAATAGTCCATATGTCCCTGGCATCTATTCAGAGCAGTGTGCAAAATGTAATGCTCTTTTGCAAGAAACCTTTTATGATTTTAAAAATAAATTTAGTGAGCCTATTTTTGGTGGTCATTTTTTTTAAGATGGTTATTTTTCAAATGGCTGAATTCCTCAACCTACCCCCAGCTAAACACTAAGTTTGATTTTCAGCTCCTCTGTTGGACTTGGACTTAGGAAAAAATAAATAAATTATATATATATATATATATATATATATATATATATATATATATATCTGCAAATTCAGTTCCGGTGATTTCTGGATGGCTTGAATGTCCATTGCTTGGGAAGAAATTCATCATACCCCACTCATACTTATAATAAGCTGAGGATTTTGTTTTTGTAAATGCTTGCTCCTACTTTGCAACAGTTTCCTATGTTAGTAATTGTGAAGAACCAAGGTGGGGAGCAGTGCTAAAAATTAAGTAATGGTAAATGTACACCAGAAGCATGACAGCAAGTTTTATTAATCGGAGTAATATTTGTTTATGGAAGTGACTGTTGCTAAATAAATTCGGGTTATTTTTTATTAGATAATTTCTTATCCACAAATCTAAACTGTCAGCCTGCTTAGTGTCTATTAGTTAAAACTTTGTAAAATATATACATATTCTTGTTTTTCTATCGTACGCAAAATGAAAGAAAAAGATGTACCGTACCATTTCTTTATTGTATGTTGGATTATACAGGAAATTGTTTGTGAACAAGTCAAGTAAAAATAGGAAAAAAAGTTGCTGTGGATGTTTTGTGTAGTGTCTTGACGTTTGTATTAATAATAGTTAAGTTCACTTCCGAATAAAACTCTCATAATGCTAGATTTGATGCATGCTCAAATTGAGCAAGGGTTGATTGACACCTGTAAAATTCGTTAAACTGTTCCTCTTGTAAGGAAATATAGTAATCTTAAATTCCAAAAAAAATAAAAATAAAAAGAGTAACATGCAAATTGGTGTCACTCTGCTACACCCACCAGCCAATCAGAGCAATATGCAAATTAACCCAACAAAGATGGCAGTTAATTTGCATACACAGGCGCAGAGCGAAGACTGAAGACAGCCTAGAAGGAAGCCAAGTGCTGCAGAAGGGAGTGAGGCAGTGGAGAAGGGAACGGAGCTGAGGCAGCTGAGAAGGTGGAGAAGGGAGGGAGCAAGTCAGCAAAGACAGTGGAGAAGGGAGGAGGCCGAGGTGGCAGAGATGGAGGGAGCGAGGCAGTGGAGACAGAAGCAAAACCCACCAAGGCAGGCTTCGCGCCCTGCTCTGCTTCGCTCCAGCTCAGGAAGCCTTATTCTTGCAGGAACCTTCCTGCAACGGGCCTCTCGTAGCCAAATAAAACAACCATCATTATAAGCAAACATTATTGCTACGTGTTAAGTGTACAGGGGTGGGAAAAAGTAGGTGCGTATCTTTCAATAACACTTTATGTTTATTCACGATTTCAGTCCCACATAAACAAATTATGCAGTTAGTATGTAGTATACATACCCATCCTTTCTCAAGGACCCATTACTCGTTAATGGTCAGGCAGCTGAACTCCGAAGTCTCGCTTATACATAAAATATACACTACTTTATTATTGCAGAAGGCAGAAGTGAGATGAGCATACACAACTTTATAGCATCTACTACCCAGGTTAGACTCTTGAAAATGTTTTGGACAGAATCATATAAATGATTCCTTCTCAACGTTTTTTTTTTTTATAGCAGTCGACTTAGCTTTATGCGTTTGTCATAGAAGCCTTTTCCTCCCCTTCATTTCTATCAGTAGGGAATTTTCCTCAACCCTGATGGACACTTGCCTTTCTCCACGCTCCTTGGCAAGAATGTCATGTGGACAATAGATAGGAATGTTAATCCATCAAATGATCTGAGTGTAGGATTCCGTCTCTGTCTCGTGCTCTCTCCTTCCCTCTCCTCCTTTGCAGCAGTTGGGGTTTTCAGCCTAGATGAGTGAGTTTGCAGAAAAAGAAACGGATGGACTGTTGGAGAGGCGAGACTGGCAAATGGAGTCACAAGGAGATAAAAGGCCGGTTCAGCTGGCAGACGATGTTACGCCTTCCATTTTAGCTTTAGAGAAGGGTACTCGCTTGGCACTCTTTTACACTTGGGGCAAGAGGACAGTTCTGGGTATTCTGCCCCGCTTCCCACTTTGGTGAGTGGGAAATTGTTCCAGGCGGGTGATGTGCAGCAACCACTCCAGTGGTTTTTCCAGTGGTATCCCTATTGTACATGCTGGATGCCCTTCAGAATCACGAAAGTTTACTGTCATAATCGACGCTAATAGCTGGGTTTATCATTTGCGACCTAGAGCGAGTTTGTTTATTTTGGGGTGCATTTGTTTGTTTGTTACTTCCCTTCTAGCACTTTTGCTATAACTTTACTTATCAGAGAAGGAATTGTTTTTTTCTTCTCCACATATTCATTGCTTTGGACTTTTGCTGTAACTCGGTGGTGGTGGTGGTGGTGGTGGTGGTGGTGGTGGTGGTGGTGGTCTTTGTTATCTATCTCCCAGATAGCACTCTTTTTCTAATGCTAGTCACACATTGTGATGAATTTATCCTGCTTGATTTTCTCTTTTCCCGGGAGAATTTTCAGGATTTTCATTCCCAATTTGAAACAGATGTGTGCATCAACACAACCTGCCACTTCTCCCCTGTGTGACGTGCTCGGTTACCCTTGGCTGCCGCTGTGCAAGGACTGTAGCTATCTTCCTCCCCACAGCTTCCATCTGGAATCCCCTTTCCAGCCTGGGCAGAAATTTACATGTTTTGATAAGCCAGTGTTGAGCACCCCCAGAACCCCCAGCTGACCCCCTTTGTCCCCACAATACAGAGTGATAACACGCTCCAGAGAGGTCTGGCTTCATGGCAGAGACACAATCTCAGCCGGAACAGAATTATTAGGCAAAATGAAAGGTGAGCCATCAGGGATTATTTATATTAATCCTAGGAAAGTCTAGATTATTCTAAGCATCCCCATCCCCCCAAACTTTGCCATATGAGAAACACAATTGCTGGGGTCTGTAGGGATCCTGTCTCTCTTACTTGAACTCTTCAAACTCATAAAAATGTGTTATGTGTAGGATGTAGCTTCTCCTCTATCCCTTGTGTCACTAGATCATTCAGCGTTGACCCAAAGGACGCGCTCACTGGCTCTTTTTCTTCACCAGGCCCTCGGTCTGTCTGCAGAGGTCTGCTCTCTGATGTCTTGGAGTTTCCTCTATCTCTTGCTTCATCACCAGCACAGGCAGTTTTGCTCTTTGTTCAACTTTAAGATTGCATCTACCTATTCTTCTAAGAGTATACTTACTATAGTGAGACCCACCCAGTAATTCCAAGAAGAGGTCTATGCTATTCTAATATTACCACAATTAGGTTTCCTTATCTGGGGAATAAGAAACATCTTGGAAATGCGCATGTGATTTGTTAGTTCCGTTACAGTGTAATTCTATGGGGCTTGTCAGAACCGGGACAAATGTAATCGATGGGCTGTCCTGTGCGTTTTACACCTGCCACGGGAGGTCATTCTCTTACTGTAACCTCAGTAGCTTATGTTCTTTTGCAGAGAAAATCCAGAATTTGAGTCCCATTGCTGAAGTAACTGATTTACAAAAGAATTCGGGGACTGTACGAAAGAGACAAAAGGAATACAAGATGCAACTTCCATTCTGCTTCTGTATTTCTTTTGTATTCCCCTTGGAACTGCATTTGCAGAATTTGCTGGCTGGATGCCAGGCCTTCCCTAAAGCGCTTTAATGTGCTCTTAACAATGCTGTTCGTTCATTATGAGAGTACAAACACAGTGAGCAAGAGGAGCCTGACACTGCGCTCCCTGGTAATTGCTTCTTCATTTTCCCGAATGTTTCTTTGCAAGCATAGCAAATTTAACCCTCAATTTCCCTCTAATCGTTTAGCCTAAGTGTTCCCTGAACTGTGTTTTCCCTGTCGGACATAGGAAATGTTGGTTCTGCCCCTTGAACCCCATCCTTTTCTGGCAGGAGAGTTAGATGTTAGGAGAATTTCTGACAAGTATGAGAAAGGCAACTGAGACAGATGGTTAGACAAGTGGGGCCAAACAATTCGAGCAATTTACTGCCAACGAATAAATCGCAGGATTTTAGCTTCCCTAACCAAGGACACCTGGGAGCAAATGGTTTATGCCTCTCCTCCTAGCCAGAGAGCAAATAGCTTAAATCACTCTGGGAGATAAATAACAAAGACCCAATTAGCGCCATTAGTGCCAGCCAAACCCAAGGACAAGTGAAGTCAGGAAAAAAAACAACAAACAAACAAAAACACAATTAAAACCAAACAAATCCAGGATAGAGGCAAAGCTGACCAGGAAATGACCCTGGTCCCTCTGTGCATTCCTTTTGACACCTCAACCTGTTATTTACAAAAAACAAAACAAAACACAAAACAACAACAACAACAAAACACCTGGAAAGCTGATGAATACAATACAGCAGTCTATTAAAACCCTCCCCTGAGACCTCCCCTAAGATTTCAGCTACTAGAAGAGATAAAAAGCCTCAAGACTGAAGGCCCAGCAGCCAACTCTCTCAGGAGCAAGTCCAGGCCTTTTCCTTTTTAGGCGCAAATTTCCCTAAACTCTAAGGGTCCCCAGGAGACTTGCCAGCAGGGGAGCATCAGGCAGTGGCAGCTCCTCTCTGGCTAAACCCCTGAACCTGTCTCCAAGGTCCCTTTTCTCTGACTTTCCAGTGAGCTAACCCAGCTAAACCCAGCCCAGCCTACCCTCCCTCCTTTCCCCTGAGGTTTCTAGAGAGCCCAAGCAGCCCTGCCTAAGCTCTCCTGTTGCTTCTTCCATGCTAGGTCCTTCCTTGGTTCACTGGCCCAACTTGAATAAACGTGCTCTCAAAATACCTGGACTCCTGTTGCGCAATCTTTCCTGCACGAAGTCAAGAAGCACACACCAAGGCCAGCCCACGGCACACCTGCTGAAGGCAGACACTTTCAGCACTGCCGTGAATGGGTATTTTCATCTTGACTTTTCATGCTGACTTTGACTCTCTTCTTGAGAAAGTTAAGTATTTCTATAATTTTCTGCAGAATTACGAATCTTCCTAGAAAAAATAATTTCTGTAGTAAACTCCATAGCTCAGTTGAATGCCTTTATCCATTTGTGATACATTGCATTTAAAACAGTTTTATTCATTTTTCCTATTGTATTGATATTTTATGTAATTATTTTCATCAAGATACTGATAATTTTACAGTTTGTTTTTGATTCCTTTATTTGTTTTTTTTCATATAAAATTTTGACGATTATACTTTAGTTATTATGGGTTCGCTGTTCTGGATGTTATCTCTACCAAGGTTCATTGTCACAAGTAAAAAACATTTGCAGATTTATATTTTTGCCAAATGTTTTATTCTCTCATCAGCTGTGAATATATTTAAATTCAACCTTAAATATTTCCATTTGTTTTTATTTTGGTATGCCATGTAGGTTTTCTCAGATAACTATCTCCCCTTAATTTATACATTGCCATAATCTAAAAATAATTACTTGAGTATTTAATAAGTATGCTGCTCTATAACATTAATATCATTTCTTCATGTTTTCAAACTAAGCGTGCCTCCACAATTAGTTTGTTATTGCTATGGTTACTAATTATTAATGTGTATGTATTTTAGTCATTAATAATTCTATTTGTGGTGATGAAGGCCAGCAATATTTTTTGCTCTGAAGAAGATAAATGAGTTAGTTATTATTTCTTAACTATTACATAAGTAACTAGAAGCCTGGTGCACAAAATTTGTGCCTGGGTAGGGTCCCTAGGCCTGACTGGCAATCAGGGCAGCCAGGGCTTTCCTTCACTTCATGCCAACCCCGGTGGTCAGTGCACATCATAGGGAGTGGTCAAACTCCCAGTCTCCTGATTGCACTCCTGAGGAGACACTTTGCATTTATATATATACTAGAGGCCCAGTGCACAAAATTTGTGTCCGGGGGGTGGGAGATGTTCCTCAGCCCAGCCTGCACCCTCTCCAATCTGGGACCCCCTCAGGGGATGTCCGACTGCCGGTTTAGGCCCGATCCCACAGGCCTACACCAGCAGTTAGACATCCCTCTCACAATCTGGGACTGCTGGCTCCAAACCGCTGGCCTGCCTGTCTGCCTGATTGCCCCCTAACTGCTTCTGCCTGCCAGCCCAATCACCTCCTAACCACTACCCTGCCAGCCTGATTGACACCTAACTGCTCCCCAGCCAGCCCGATTGACCCCAATTGCCCTCCCCTGATGGCCAGGTACCCCCAATTGCCTTTTCCTGGCAGACTGGTCACCCTCAACTGCCCTCCCCTGCTGGCCATCTTGTGACTACATGGGGGTGGCCATCTTGTGTGAGGGTGTGATGAGCAATTTGCATATTACCTCTTTATAATATAGGAGATATAGTTATTTTAACTATTCCTCATAAGATAACCTATATTTATTTTTTTATTTACTCATTTCAGTGGCCATCTTGGTGTACAGTATAGTTATGATTACTTGGAATATTTTACTGGTAGTTTAATGCTCCAAATAATTAGCACAAGAAATATAAACATATTAGTGACAAACAATGACGTCTAAATGTACTCTGAGTCAACATATGAAGACTAAAATAAATATCTTAAGTCTAAAGTCATAAAATTCAGCTCTCTACTAACAATCAAGGTTGTTAATTTGTGTGTTTTAATAAGGATATTTGAAGAAAAAGCTATGTCTCAAGAAACATTTTATATTTTTTAGATTTGCCAGATGTGACATTTAATGTTTAACTCATTTAATCTATGTGAAAAAGCTACTCACTTAAAAACACTTTCGAAGACAACAAGACATTGGGGGAAGAGGAGGAGGGGGTAAGGTCTAGGGAAAAAATGGAGACTTATTTAACACTCTTTGTAATACTTTAAGCAATAAAACAAAATAAAAAAAATTAAGATAGTTTAAACATTTTCAGGACATGCTTAGAAAATATTATTTTTAAGCCGAAGGACCTCAGAGAATTGTCTGTGTGATAATACTTCCTTAACCTGGAAAAATAGCATGAATCTTTTCCTGACAAAATGTGCTACAAAGTTGTCTAGACATTTAAAGTGTGGAAGTACTTTGTACATTTTTCAGTAAGGTAGAAATATAAAAATCTGTATTGCTTGGTATCTTTCTAATATCTTTTTCCAATCAGAAATAATCATACTTGATATTTTTAAAATTTGCTTTTCCCCAGCATGAAACTGACATTTAATGTTGTATAAATTTAAGATATACAACATGCTGAGTTGACATATGTACATATTTCAAAATGATTACCACTACAGTATTAGGTAACATCTCTATCATCTCGCCTAATTGTCATTTACTTTTTGTGATGAGAACATTTATGATCTACATTCTCAGCAACTTTCAAGTGTGTAATACAGTATGATTAACTATAATCACCATGATATACATTAGATCCACAGAACTTATCTCATTTGCTATTTCCATATTTTTGGGAAAAATATTTTAATAAAAGTTTAATAAAATATTTTCAGTGACTTGAACAAGAAACATATGTAATTATACACCATTGCCGTCCATAATTTCTGCTCCAGTGGAAGTGATTAAAAATAAAATATTTCTTTCTTTTGAAGCTATCATTTCTGGCTTCCCTGGGTGGAAGATAACTTTTACTCAGGTACCTTAATTCAGATCTAAAGGTATACAGTGTTCCTTGTATCTGCTAATTCAATATATTTTTAGAGTTCTCCTCTTCTTAGTCAATTGTTCATTTTTTCAGTGCCTTGTTATAGTTCAATTAAAAAAAAAAAAACTCTCTCTGTGCAACCCTAGCTGGTTTGGCTCAGTGGATAGAGCTTCCGTCTGCGGATTGAAGGGTCCTCGGTTCAATTCTGGTCAAGGGCACATGCCAGGGTTGCAGGCTTGATCCCCAGTAGGGAGTGTGCAGGAGGCAGCCAATCAATGATTCTCTCTAATCATTGATGTTTCCATCTCTCTCTCCCTCTCCCTTCCTCTCTGAAATCAATAGAAATACAATTTAAAAAAACCCTTGGTGCAAATTATCTTATGGTTTTACTGTCCTTAGAATATCACAATTTATTGGAAGTAGTAGAATTAGTAAAAATTTTGGATCTCAGATATTTGATACTGAGATAAGTTGTCTCCTATGGCTGCCAGCAATTACTCCCAATATGTATGCACATACCAGTCCCCACATACGAGCTGAGTCTGTTTCTATTCCCCTTGATCTTAGATCAGCACGTGTCTTGCTTTGATGGATGAAAATGTGACAAGAGAGATGTGCCTTGTGGAACCCAGCAGTCAAGCAGTGTGGAACCTAGGCTAAGCTCCTGAAGGGCTCACGGCCATGTGGAGGGAGTTTGGGAGAATGAAAGACCATTTCTCAAACAATCTTTCATCTGAACACAGCTTTGTCAGACACTCCAAGGGGGACCAGAAGTGCCCGGGAAAACTCACAGAATCCTAAGAAATGTTATTATTTTGTGTTAACTAGAAACAAATGACTAAAACAGTAGCTTAGACATCATGCTTACACTTGGATTTTCCTATTTCCCGGAGCCCTGAGTGGGCCAGGAAAAATCAGGCAGACTTCTCACAGCTCAGATACATATTTTTCTCTCTTCTTCCAGAAATATTTTTCTGAAGCAGACATTGTTGAAGTCTTAGGTAAATCACATTATCCTACAGTCATGTGTATTCCTCACCTTGTAACGGCAGTCATTGGTTAAAATACATGTCCAATTTCTTGTAAGCATGCCGTGCTAACCTAGTGATTGTAAAATTAAACAAGACACACAGTGAAGATGGACAGGGCTAAATCGGGGGGTTTGGAGACCTCAGTGTAGAGGCCCTCATCACAGCAATGTAACTCTCTAAGGGTTTAGATGCTCAAGAATGGCAATAGCAGGTAGTAAACCTGTTAGATTGCAATGCCCCGATTTGTGAATGATATCCTACCCGTGGAAAACTTTTAAGATAAAAGACCAGGAAATTAGTGGGGGGGGAATCTTTATAGTGATCACTTTGATCAGATGATTAAATATCAATAAGGCAATTTTCCTTTCATTGAAATTCAAATACATTTTGAGGTTTTTTTGTTTTGTTTTTTAATTTGCTCTATTTTGCTGGTAGCTTATGACTGAGGAGAAGCTAAACCTGAAAAAAGTGTTTGGATTTGGGTGATGAAGGATTTGCCCAGCACATGTGACAATTGTATAGTCTAGCCAGATACAAGTGTGTGCTTGGGACTCATTAATTTTGGAAATCCCAAGTCCAAGATCTTGACCAGCACATGTGATCAGTTCTACTTGCAGCAGCTGATGTGAGGAGTTGCCCACAATGATAACCACAGACACACTGACCAGTGTCCCTCACAAAAGCAGGAGACTAAATTGAGGAAATAATGATAGTAGGTTATTATGGGTTGAATTATGTCCCTCAAAAAAAAAAAAAGATAAGGTGATACCCTAGTCTCCAGTACCTCTGAATGAGACGTAATTTGGAAATAAGGTCATTCATTGCAGACATTAGCTAAATTAATGAGATCATATGCTGCAGCATGGTGGGCCCCCAATCCTGTATTACTGGTCTCCTTAAAAGGAGATGGTCATATGAAGATAGAAACACAGGAAGAGGGCCTTGTGAAGGCTGAAGATTGGGTGCTGCATCTGCAAACTAAGGAGCACCAATGATTGCCAGCAAAGCATCAGAAGCCAGGAAGAGGCGGGAAAGGATTCCTCAACAGGTTCCAGAAGGAACTTGGCCCTGCTGACGCCGTGATTTCAAACTTCCAGTCTCCGGAGCTGTGAAACAATACATTTCAGTTGTTTTAAGTCACCTAGCTTGTAATACTCTGTTACAGCCTTGGGAAACTAATACAAGGGTCAATCCCTGCCTACTTACTACAACAGCAAACCCACACGCGCATATGCACACATGCACGCACAGGCACACGCACATGCGCACACACAGTTGTGCGCATGCCCGCACACAATCTGTATTGTAAGACCTACCACAAAATTAGAATTGCCACAACACCACCTCCCCGCCTGGATTTATCCCTATGGCTTTCCTCCAGAGAGCTGACACACAAAAATCTCTCTGTGGAGACTGCAAAGTCTATGCTCAAACTCAAATGTTTCCAGCCAACACTGACATTCAAAAAATTGGGAGCTTTAGGAAACATGGATTATATTAATAATCAGGGATACTGAGGAGAAAGAATTTAAGGCAGCAGAATTTTGCCAAGTGTCCAGGTTGGACATAGAGACCCAAGATTCTTTTCTGCAGAGACTCTCCCCACTTTTTAAATGGATACTGGCGTTGGTTTAGTATGATTCTATGGGGGGAATGATCTTGCTTGAAAGGGTAAAGAAATACAGTGCAGATGCTTTTTTGCATGTGAAAATGGCAGCTTCCAAAGTCCTCCTGCCACAATAAAATAAAAAAACATGGAATCATAATTGCCATGTCTTAGGGAGGATAAGGAAATTTGTACTTTCAATATGAAAATCAGAGGGCAGGTTAGGTCCAATGGCCACATTATTCTAATGACGATCCCTGTTTGGCTGGTACAAAAATCAGAATGTTGCCATCCTTTATAGAACATAATTAGAATTATTTATAGATTTAAAAAAGGTTGCTGCAATTAGCTGAGAACTGTGACTGACCATATTTCTACATTGAAAGATGATTGTTAATTACTGCTGATTGGTATGCAGTTATTGATTTGATTTCTGTGATCTTATGGTCACTGTGAATGCTGGTTATCAAGAGCAATTTGCTTTTTTGTTGCAGGGCCAGCAGTTTGATTTACTATTTGTCCAACCACCCGGGTATTTAAATGATCTGCATGATATCATAATTCAGTGAGATGGACTTTAAACAGGTGGCCTGTTGGACATGGAGACCCTAATTCACACGCTGGACTTACTCATTATACTGATGCCATATTTGCTGAAAGTAATTGTGAAATAATCGTGTTTGAAGCCCTCTCCTTCCTTATTGGCTTTTATTACAGAAAAGCGTGGGTTAGTAAGTGGGAAATAAGTTAGAGGCATTCCCAGACAGCATATTCTCACTAATCGGGGCCAAACATGCTCAAGACGAGATACAAGCATTTATTTACTCTTCAGTCTCCTAAACACCAAAATTAATATTTAGAAAAGAATCATGTTATTTCATATCTGGAAATCTCACATCTCTTCATTTTTATCAGTAAAATGGGTCAAAAGGAATGTAAGTCATGAACAGTGTGCTACTCTACAGCCCAAGCATGCCGCCCACCTTCCAGGGTCATTTATTCCCTCACTCCAAGGACAGAAAGCACTTACTATATATTCCAACCACTGTCCCAGAAACTAGGACCAAAATCCTGAACAATTAAAACAAAATCATTGACATTATATTCTAATTAAAGACAATACATTTTTCAAAAGAATATATTTATCATATATTAAATGTCACATAATATAAAGAATAATTCAGAAGATTAATTAGTGAGTTATTAGAGACATGGCTTTTTAATATAGGGTGATCAGGAAAAGCTGCATTAACAAAGCAACACATGAGCAGAGATATTACAGTAGCCAAAGAGGCTACATCAAACAGAGCAGGCTGATCAGAAAATGAGAACTCCAATGTCACTGGATATAGCATATACCAGATAGAAGGAAGTCTGGATTCACTGCCTGCCATCACTCCTTCTGACATTGGCTAGTCTCGCAGTCCAACACCAGCAGGAGTCATGAGTCACTACCTTCTGATAATCTAAACACTTTGCAGTCAATTTTTTTAAATGTTGTCAAGCTCATAGACTGCTTTATTAGTAGTGCTTTCTGGATGATGGCAGATGATGAATCTGTCTTGTCAGGGCTGATAGGATTAAAAAAATAGTTTTCATAACATGTATATACATTCTAAAGTACTCCTTAAAAATGTTTATTGATACATACCCCTAGACTGTGACTAATGAATTGGCCTATTATCTAGTCCATTGGCCTTCCAATAATCTGAATGATTGATCCAAATGTCTGTGAACGAGCCTTGTATGCTCATGTGGCAAGAGTACAACTAAGTTGACAACTTTGTTTTCTACATAGATTCACATGAGCCTCTGAGAAAATTTATATTTTTAAAAGCTGGAAGCTATAAAAATTTCCTTTAATAGTTGAATGAGCCTGGCCTGCATGACTCAGTGGTTGAGCATTGACCTATGAACCAGGAGGTCATGGTTCTATTCCTGGTCAAGGCACATGCCTGCTTTGATGGGCTTGATCCCCAATAGGGGCAGGCAATCAATGATTACCTCTTATCACTGATGTTTCTCTCTCTCCCTCTCCTTTCCCCTCTGAAATCAATAAAAATAGTTGAATGAATGAACAAATTATGTTATCCATACAATGGAATATTACTCAGCAAAAAACAAACAAACAACAACATACAAATCTTCAAGCCATGAAAAATATAGAAAATCTTAAATGCATATTGCTCAGTGAAAACCAATCTGAGAAGACTATATTCTGTATGATTGCAACTATATGACTTTTTGGAAGCGACAATAAAATGATCATTGGTTGCTAAGAGCTCTAGAGTGAGATGTGAATAAATGAAGCACAGGGAATTTTTAAGGCAGTGAAACTATACTTTCCGTATGATATTGAAATGATGGATATACATCATCAAACATTTCATACACTTGTCAAATCTGTAGGATAGATAGATAAATATGCAAATATAGATAATCTAATCTATGCAGTTTTAAAAAATATAATATGTCTCCTATTAGATTAGAAAAAAATAAGCTAGTATAAAAATTGAAAGTTTAAAACCATTCAACATCATTTCTCAGATTAAGTTTGCCAGGTAAAATATATGATAGCCAGTTAAATTTAAATCTCAGATAAACAGCAAATTTTAAAAATCTAAAGTACAATCTAAATATTGCATGAGACCTACTTATTATAAACAATGATTTGTAGTTTAACACTGGACAACCTGTATTTTTGTTTAAGTCTTGTAACCCTAATTTAAATGGTAGTTCACATGAGTACATGTTTTAAAGAGGCTAAAAATCCACTATAACATTCTAGTACCTAAACAAATATTAAAGATTCTGTCAATGACTTTTGTTGTGATACACTGGTAAAGCTAACGAAACTGAATACTACTTCCAATTGATGAATTGATTGCCATATTTATGGTGACTAACCTCTATTGCATGTGTCATAAAATATGTCAGTGGACACACTTAAAAGTAAAAGCAAATTAATTTCTATCACAGTTACATCAGCACAGCATATTGTGAAATGTTCGCATCATATTTTTAAAGCGCTCTACAATTTGGGAAAATAAATCTCAAAGGCATAATATGTGGTTGTTATAAATTTAGGCAGAACAATCCCACCCAATGTTACAGGAATAAAATATACTCCACAGGGTAAACATATTAAGGTAGCCTGGCACCTAATGTCTTACCAGGGGAGTATATTTAACTAAGACAGTTATTGCTCCTGAAGGTGGTATATACAATCTTCTTCTTAACATAAATAATATTATTCCTAGAAAAAATAGTTTTATATATAAATTCAGCAACTTGCATTTTTTTAATCAACATTTTTAAAAAAAACATCTCTCTCCACAAATACACTAGATTTTCCAGGCTTTTAGCTACAAAAAAATAGCTTTATTAAATAATATAAATTTATATAATTAGTAGACTCCAATTTCAAAATGATACTTACCTTGCTTACTTTTAAAGAAACAACACCTAATTTTGAACACTCACTTTTATTATTAAAAGAAGTACTACTAACAATGATCATTATTTATTGATTACTCACTATTCTCCAAGCATTATAGAATATAGGTGTGTATAATTTAGATGATAATTTATAAGAAGCCTGAGAAATATAAAAATATTGTTATCTCTGTAATGTCTGCGAGAAAACAGGCCTTAGAGGTCCTACAGGACATGCCCATGGTCACAGAGTTCCTGGGCTGCACAAAGGGCTTCCTGTCTGGGCTTCCTGATCCAAGGTCCTCATGCTTAGATATAGCTCTATACTACCTCAAATCTTTGTTTTCTGGAAAACTCCTGGTTTTTATTTGTAAATGACCATCTTATCTTAATAAAAGTGTCAAGGCTGCCTGAAGCAGGTGCTTGTTCGGAACTCTGGACTCCCAGAGCATTACTATTCAGTATTTCTCAGTGTTATTAGTTTCCACGTATTGTCTGTTAATGGAACCTCATACCATCTTCTGACATTTGATGCATCTCTACTAACTAAAATTTGTTTAAAAGCCTGTAGCAATATTCTTTAGTAGTGACTATGTACTATCACAAAAGAGAAAATGCAAGGTAGCTAATGGCCATCAGTAGTTTGTGGCAACCAATTAATACTCAAGAGAAAGCAGCTTTAATATGAATTGTCATTGAGATTGATCAAATGCAATAAATTAGAATAGTATTTAGTCATTATTAGATATTAGATCTGTTAATGAATGGGTGGTCTATGCTACCTGGGAAGTAAACTACTTATCCACTACGTGGAGTAGGTTAGCACTACGAAGAACAGTCTTTAGAGCACTACTCAGGGGCGTAGGAGTGCCAATGTCCAAATACTTAGCAACATAAAGAAAGCATATTGGCAATTTAGGCCAACTTACTTTCAGTTTTTAAAGGATAATTGGCAACAGTAAATGCATCCTTGTAATATATATATATATATCCTAAATTATATTTATCTATTTAAACCTATATATCTCAACATTTTATTGAAACAATTTTCCAACTCAGAAAATTGCATACAATTTTACAGCAAACATCTAAACCTGCCACACTGATATCAGCATTAACATTGCACCGTTCTTATTTGTCTATTCATCTAGCCACCCCTCCACCTGTCAACCATCACTTCATGATTTGGAGCGTCATTCAAAGCAAATTGCAGCATCAATATTCTTCCTCCTAAATATCTCACCATTACCATATATGTTTATGCAAAAATGCAGAAAATGTTATTTTATTACTTTTTGCTTCTTTGGGGAATAACGTTTGTTTAATTAAGCAGTTTTGATAATATTATCTATTCATCCCTTCAAACGACGGCTGCTCAGCTGCTGTCATGAGTCATAGGCTTGTAAAGGGGAAATGGCTTGTTTCTGGCTGTGCATAAACACGTCTGAATTAAAACACGGATTGTAAGCCGGAGATGCTGTCACCTTTGCTGCAGCTCAGCGGGCAAGTTCAGCTCATAAATCCTTCAGCAGTGCGGCCTCAGACCTCATCCTGAAGCACGCGCATCCTCCTCATAGAAACCTCTTAATTACCTTCTTCAACTGCAAGTGTCATGTTGGTGGCAACAGACAGGTGTGTATGTCAGGGGCCGGCAGTGTCATTGTGGTGACCTCTTGGGGGACGACAGCACATCCGATATAGCTGTTGAAGATCTCACACTTCAAGTTTCGATCAAAGAACTCTACCGTAGGCAGTTAAATAAAACATTGTTGAGCATGCCAAATTGAAATTATTTCTGCCTAAAAGATACTTTATTCCCTTAATGAGACAATGCTATCCCATGGACATTAGAGTTTTCATTTGGGAAAAAAAAAACTGCATGCTTGATATTTGTTGTTTTGTTTTCTCATGGCCCCATGTAATCAGTATGAATAAAGCTTTAATTTTAGCTGGCTTTTTGCTCTCTCCCTCAGCAATTTCTACTGATACCTAAAAAGTGCTATAACACATTGATTTGTTTATAAAGATTACCAGCCCCTAGTGCAAACCAACATGGTAGCCACTGCAGAGATAAAAAAGAAGCTGCCCTGTAGGGGCTTAGTTATTAAACTGAACACATGGTCAATGAGTTTTAAATAAATCTTCCTTTACAATTTACCCTTGTAATTATTAGCAATTAATTATTATAACCTAAGTAACAACAATGCCAGTGTTCTTGATTAGATAAGGATGCTTTTTAAAAAATGCCAGTATTCATATTTTAAAACCAATAAAAATTTAATTAATCACTACAAAGAAATGATATTTTAAGTACCAATGTTTTTCAATCTTCCATGAACAAGTGATTATAGGCAATGAGCATTAACTTTTACTAACATACCCCAAAACCAAAAAGAGAGAAGAAAGAATAAATATGATGTTTTTCTAATAAAGCAACACAACTCTATGTATATAAGTTTTACTCCTCCAAAATTGATCAAGACTTTAGCTCCACCTGGCAAGTTGCAGGACATGTTGAATTTCACCATTAATATGCACTCAATTAAAAATACAAAGAAAATCTAACATACAAATAACCTACAAGTCAAATATCCCAAATTATTCTTAAGGAAAGAAATTTGTAAAATAAAGATGGAGAAAGATTTAAGATTTTACAAAATGGGCCATCCCCACAAGCTATTTTGAGAATATTAACAAGCTAATTCTAATGATAACATGGAGAGACAAATGACCAAGAATCACAAACACAATATTAAAGAACAAAAGAACACAATATTAAAGAACAAAAGAACACAATATTAAAGAATAAGAATTTGCACTACCCAAATTCAAGGCTTATAATAAAGCAATAGTAATCAAGACAGTGTGGAGAAGCAAAAGAGTAAACCAATAGATTAATGCAACAGAACAGAGAGGCCAGAAATAGTCTTGCAAAAACACAGTCAGCTAATCTTTGACAATGGAGCAAGGCATAATCTCTTCAACAAATGGTGCTGAAACAGCTGGACATCACATACAAATAAACCTTACCACAAACATTACATCCTTCACAAAATTAACTCAAAATAGTCATAGACCTTTATGTAAAACGCAAACTAAAAAATCCTAGAAGACAAAATGGTAGAAAAACTTAGATAACTTTGGGTATGATAATGCCTTTTTAGATACATCAAAGGCATAATACACAAAAAATAATTAATGAGCTGAATTTTATTAAAATGAAAATAAAAAGAAATGTTCTGGAAATCTTAAGTTAGAATTTACCGTAATTATTAGCAATTAATTATTATAACCTAAGTGATAACAATGCCAGTATTCTTGATTAGGTAAAGGTAATGAAAATGAGAAGACAAGTCACAGACTAAAAGAAGGTATTTGTAAAAGACATCAGATAATGGATGGTTATCTAAATATATAAAGAACTCTTAAAACTCAACAGTAAGAAAAGAAACAACCCGTATTAAGAATGGGTCAAAGATCTTAACCGACACTTCTCCAAAGAAGGTATGCAACATATAAACCTATGAAAATATGCTTTCATGACGTGTCCTCAGAGAAATGCAAATTAAAACAACAATGAGATTACCACTCTACCCCCATTAAATTGGCCCGTATCTGGGACACTGACAACATCAAATGCTAAGGAGGATGTGGAGAAACAGAAACTCTCATCCATTGCTGATGAGAATGCAAAATGGTACAAACACTTTGGAAGATAGTCTGTTAATTTCTTACAAAACTAAACATTCTTCTACTATTTGATTTTGTATTTAATCAAAGGTGTATAAAATCTACATCCACCAACGAACTTGCATAAAGATGTCTATATAAAAATTGTAATTGTTACTAGTTATTTAAGTTAAAAAATATTCACAAATAAGTGGCATAGTTAACAAAATTCTGGACTTATATAGTTCTTCTGAAGGTTTGAGGATTTTTATTAAGAACTAGAGGCCTGGTGCACAAAAATTGGTGCACACAGGTGGATCTCTCAGCCCAGCCTGTGCCCTCTCACAGTCTGGAACCCCTCAGGGGATGTCCACCTGCTGGCTTAGACCTGCTCCCCAGGGTATTAGGACTAAGCTGGCATTCAGACATCCCTCTTTCAGACCAGGAGCCCTCAGGGGATGTCCACTTGCCAGCAGGGAGCAGGCCCAAGCTGCAGCTGGACATCCTTAGCGCTGCTGAGGAGGCAGTAGAGGCTCTGCCACCATCTCTGTGCTGGCAGCCATCAGCCTGGCTTGTGGCTAAGTAGAGCTCCCCCTGAGCAGAACTCCTGCATTGAGTATTTGCCCCCTGGTGGTCAGTGTGTGTCACAGTGACTAGTCGCTCCCAGTCTTACTGCTGTTAGGGTCAATTTGCATATTACTCTTTTATTATATAAGATAGAGGTCTGGTGTATGGGTGGAGGCCATCTGGTTTGCCCTGAAGGGTGTCTCGGATAAGGGTAGGGGTCCCACTGGGGTGCCTGGCCAGCCTGGGTGAGGGGCTGATGGCTCTTTGCAGGCTGGCCACATCCCCTTCTGGGTGGTAGGAGGGTCCTGCTGGGGTGCCTGACCAGCCTGGGTGAGGGGCTGAGGGCTGTTTTCATTATGGTCAAGCACCCCAGTGGGACCCTAACTCCATGGGAGTGTGGCCAGCCTGGATGAGGAGCTGAGAGCAGTTTACAGGCTGGGCACACTCCCTTCAGGGTGTGCGTCCTCATTGGGGTGCCTGGCCAGCCTGGGTGAGGGGCTGATGGCTGTTTGTAGGCTGGTCAAACCCCCCAGTGGGGACCCTCACCCCATGGGTGTGTGGCCAGCCTGGGTGAGGTGCTGAAGGCCATTTTCAGGCTTCCCACATCCCCTTGGGGAGCGGGGGAGGAATCCCACTGGAATGCCTGGCCAGCCTGGATGAGGGGCAGTGGGCCGTTTACAGGCTGGGCATGCCATCCAGCGACCCAAGCTCCCAGCCTCTCCTTTTCATTCTTTTTTTTTTCCTGGGATTTATTTATCTTCTATAATTTAAACTTTGTAGCCTTGAGTGGAGCCAAGGGCCAGCCAGGGCAGGTGGGAAGTTTGGTTTCCTCCATTGCCAGGGGCAACCCAAGTCTCCTGCTTGCTCCAGCTCCATACTTGCTCCTGATTGGTTGGTGGGTGTAATTTGTGGGTGTGGCTTGAGCATTGGGGAGGGACTGTTAATTTGCATGTTTCTCTTTTATTAAATAGGATGTATGTACAGCCCTGGCTGGTGTGGCTCAGTTGGTTGTAGTGCTGTCCCATGAAGAAGGGTTGTAGGGTTAATTCCCAGTCAGGGCACATACCCACCTCGCAAAAAAGAAAGTGCATACATTTCAAATATGTTTTAAATTAAATTATATAAAATAATTAAAAGTATACCTGCTTATATGAATATCTTAGATAGCATTTCACATCTGCTTTTAGTATTATTGGAATCTATAATAATAAAGGTGTAATATGCAAATTGATTGCATGACTAAACAGCGGAATGATCGTCCTGAGAACCTTTCAGACAAGCACGCTATGACATGCACTGGTGTTAGGCCAGCCAAGGCAGGTGGGATGAGATTGGTTGGGGGCCCCCACCATTGCCCCATGATCATCCTGCAGAGGGAGGCCCACGCTACCATCTGGCAGGGTGATCAATCAATCAGAGGGCTCCACGATTGCCCCAAAGAGGGAGACCCAGGCCACCAACTGGCAGGCTGTGGCAGGTGGGCGGGACCTACCTCTTTAGGGCAATTGATCACAGGCTCCTGGACTGTGAGAGGGCACAGTCCAGGCTGAAGGACATGCCCCCCTTGAGTGCACAAATTTCATGTACCAAGCCTCTAGTATTAACTATAAAGTTCAAGAACTTAGCTTAAAGTGATTCTAAATAAATGTTTGGATTTTATGAAGTATTTTTGTATAACAAATGCTAACACATAGCCTAGCAAAATAGCATTAATACTACATAGGGAGCTACTCAATTTATACTAATCACTTTGATCTATGTTATTTCATTTATATGCTAAGCAGATGAACTGGATGAATTATTATTGCCAAACAAATTGTTCCTTATTGCTAAAGTTTTCTTGAATTTTGGATAGTTGTTCATGACATCTAATCTATTGATCTTAAATAGGCAAATGTTAGTTTTATTTATTATTTATTTATTTATTTTTAATATATTTTATTGATTTTTTTACAGAGAGGAAGGGAGAGGGATAGAGAGTTAGAAACATTAACAAGAGAGAAACATCAATCAGCTGCCTCCTGCACACCTGCCACTGGGGATGTGCCTGCAATCAAGGTACATGCCCTTGACTGGAATTGAACCTGGGACCTTTCAGTCCACAGGCCGATGCTCTATCCACTAAGCCAAACTGGTTAGGGTGTCAAATGTTAGTTTTAATTATGCATTAGAAAAATCCAATGAAAAGCATATCATGTCTCTAACATTTTGTGAAATTATCATTACAAAAGAGTATTATATTAGTAATTCAAGTTTTTTTAATATTTACTATGAAAATCTGTACTGAACTTTAAAATAAATAGCATTATTAATATAAGAACACAGATAAACTGGAAAGGTAAGTTTGTGTTGATTTTATAAAATACGTTATTATTCTATAATAACATGCTATTTTAGGCAAAATGTTTGGGTAGTTTTATTTTTAGTAATCTATGCAAATAGAAATACATTAGTTACAAATACCTGTGTTAATTAAAAACGGGAGCAGAAAGCGAAAAAAATTATGGAGCAGCTCTTATGCATTTGACTTTCAAAATAATTCTTCATATTAAATGTCATGAGTAGTGCCAAATATAACAAGCTTAAAGCATATTGAACTTGGTTAAATGAGTGTAGCAGTTATACTCAGAACTACTATGTCAAATTGTTAATGGAGGTCATGGTTGAGCAGAACCGGAGGTATTTCCCATTCTTTTCCTTTACAGTTGATGTCTTCTATTAACTTACATTCATTTTTAAGACAAACATGTAGAAGGGCAGCAGTAACTCTTCAAGTCAGACTCCTCCCCAGCGCACTGTTCTAGATTGGGAGATTTAAGTATGATGTGCATTGTGTTTTAATGCTAAGCGTGCTTTGGAACCTGAGGAGTTTATCTTGAGATGGAAAGTTAAGATTTTACTAAATAAAGATTTACTTATAATTATTCTATGTCTTTGAGATAGTTTTGTCTTTATTAGTATTATTTTAAGATCTGCCAGAAAGCATGCTTCCATTAAGATCCAGTTCAAAACAATGATTTTCATTATGTTAGGATGCCGCCTGCCCACTCTCACCAGGATTTATTTAAACCATATAAAAAAGATCTTCATTTCCTAGCCAGTTTGGCTCAGTGGATAGACCATCAGCCAGGGGACTAAAGGGTCCTGGGTTCGATTCAGGTCAAGGGCACATGCCTGGGTTTGGGGCTCAATCCCCAGTAAGGGGTGCGCAGGAGGCAGCCAATCAATGATTCTCTCTCATCATTGATGTTTCTATCTCTTTCCCTCTCCCTTCCTCTCTGAAATCAATATTTTTTTAAATCTTCCTAAACACATATAATAATTAAATTATACAGAGCTAACCATCATTTTGTAGGATAGTGTTATGCGTATTGAAAAATTAACTGACGTTTAACTGAATTCTTATTGCTTGACTTTTACATCATGCGACTTTTTAAATAAATCACTCAAAATAAACTAGAGTAGTAATTTGAATACATTTATTGTCCTTCAATCCCCCAGTTTCAGTATTCTGCTAAAAGTTTGAGAGGCTTTGATCACACTACAATATGCCATTATTTTAGTGTTGGGGACCAGGTGAAGAAGTGAAAGGATTAAGAAGGACTAATTGGTATTTTCAAAACAGTCATGGAGATGTGAAGTACAGCGAAGGAAATGTAGTTAGTAATACGGTAATAACTATGTGTGGTGCCAGGTGGGTACTTAAAATGTCAGGGGTCCGCTTTGTAAATTATACGATTGCCTAGCCACCACGCTTTAAACCTGGAACTAATAGAAAACAGTGTTGAGTGTAAACTGTAGTAGAAAAAATGCAGTGAAAAATGTCTGTGGTGAAACCAGCTTATCCTTCCCTGCAGAGAGTCCTCTTGATCACACACTGTCATCAGCACCTGGCTTGTCCACACATTTTTCTAGACTTCTCTCCCTCAGGGGTCACCAAAGGTACCTTTCTCTCATAAACCATTTATAAACTACTGAGGTTTCCGGTAAATATTGATGATAAAACATTATACTAAAACCATATCTGACATTTTAATAGATTTTAGGCATTACTTTCTGCTAGATTACCATAAAAACAAAACAAAACCAGAAGCCATCATAAGAACAGAGGTCAAAGTAAAATTGTTGTAATCAATAAAAAAAATAAACAGGATTCTCACATATAATAATTTTTGTATATCCAACTTCCTAGTTTATATTTTCATTGGGAATCTGTTAAACATGTAAAATTTATTAGTTCCAATACCCATTTCTTCACTCTGCTCCTAAACTCACTTCCCATAGTTTTCTCTCTCTCAGTAAATGGCAATTATTTTCTTCCAGTTAATAATAATAATAACAAAGACACCATTATCATAATAATAATAATGACCATTATCACTTTCAATGAAGATTCTATCAGCTCATCTATTACCTCCCCCTTCAAACCACATTCGGAACTCCATCATCTCCCCATGCATTGTGCCCTTCACCTACTTCACTGTTCACTCAATAGACAGTGTTGGCTGAGTGGCTACATTTCTGACATTTCTACTGTGGATACAACAGTAGAAAACAAGGAAAAAACCCTGCCTTCCTGGGTCTTATAATCATGTAAAAAAATATTGACAGATTATTGAAACAACCACCAAATGGATCACATTGGTATCCTCTTCTGTTTGTATATTTTCTACAGTTCAGCCTTAAAAAACAATAGTAAACTAGATGTTGGCACTTGTCACATGCTATCTTTATGCGGTTTCCCATTTCACTCCCAATCAAAGCTCCAGTCTCTAACAAGTCCTATTGAAGGTGCTCTGACCCTGACTCCCCCCAGCCACATGGCTCTTAGCTCATGGCCTCAGACTGCATCACTTACCCTGTCCCTACACAGCAGTCTCCTCCTTCTTCAATGTGCCAGGGACATCCCACCATCTGGCCTTTCCATGTGCTCTTTCCCTGTTTAAAAGGCTCTTTTCCCATGTGATCACAGTTTCTAATTCCTAATCATGCTTTTGTTTGTTTTCATGGAATTTATCGACACTTAAAATGTAAGTACTTAAAAAGGATTGTAAGGATCCTAGAAAAAGTCTATCAAATTTTTTATATATATATATAAAATCTACTCTACTAAAAGAGTAATATTGAAATTAACCATCTCTCCTGGACGCCTAAGCCACGCCCACCAGCCAAGCCATGCCCACCAGCCCATCCAAGTAGCTGTATGCAAATTAACCCAGCCAAGATGGAGGTCCGCAGCCACACACCAAGCAACAGCGGCTGCGGACCTGGGGGCGTGGCCAGTCAGACCCACCTGGGAATCCCAGCTGCTGTCCTGAAGGGGCCTGGACCTGTGTGTGGCTGTGGACCTGGGAACTAGGGGGCGTGGTGAGCCAGACCCATCTGGGAATCCCCAGCTGCTGCCTTGGCCTAGGCCGGGCTGGGGCCATGGCTGCCAACGAGGGGATGACGGGGCAGGAGCCATAAGGGACCCCGCAGGAGGCGCCCAGCAGTGCTCGCTTGCCCAACTCCATGGTGTGGAGCAGACAGGCCCGGCAGAGAGCAGAGAACCATGTGGAGTGGGTCCAAGCCATCAGTAGCACATCTCCTGAGGGCTCCTGAATTGGATAAAGTGCAGGTCCAAGTGAGGGACCTCCCTGCTTGCCCTCCCCCTCCCCCACCTGCACCCCCACCCCCACCTAACAGTGCATGAATTTTGTGCACTGGGCCCCTAGCGCGCGCGTGTGTGTGTGTGCGTGTGTGTGTGTATAGCACAAAGTAGAAGCTTAAAGTACCTATTAAATATTCTAATAAATGGATGAATGAATGCAAATTAATCTATCATTGAAATGAATTATGAAACTAAAGAAAAACTCTTTAGAAATTAAAGTAGGCATTTCTTTGCATAGTTGTATATCTACTATGTATTTATGCACCTTTATTAATTATAATGTAAATGCTGAGTTTCATATTTCCCCCCAAAACACCTTGCTATTCCCCTACAATAAATTTTACAATCAAACTCAATATTTTCAGAAATTAGGTTTGAGTCATTTAAATAGTTATAAATAATTGTATGAAGACTTTAAAAATTACAACATGGCCTGGCTGGTGTTGCTCAGTGGTTGACATCAAACACCTAACTAGGTTATTGTTCAATCCCCAGTCAGGGCACATGCCTGGGTTGTGGGCTTGATCCTCAGTATGGGGTATGCAGAAGACAGCTGATCAATGATTCTCATCATTTATGTTCCTCTTTCTCTCTCTCTCTCTCTCATTCCTCTCCAAATTCAATAAATATATATATATATATTTTTAAAAAATTACAACTTGGACAAATGGTAAAAGTTTCCTAGAATTTTTAGCTACTGATGTTTCTATGTGAATATGCTTTCTTGCTGTCTGGTTTACTACAGACAGGATGTGAATTATATTTAGTATGGTCTTATAGAGTAAAACAGAACAAATGGTTATCAAATTTTGCATCAATAAGTACACATTTCAGGAAGAAGAAAGTTTGCTTGATGAATCCCACCATGCCATTCAATTGACAATAAGGTCAGGAAATTAGGGTGATAGTGTTGTGAATTTTTACATTTTTTTGCCTTGAATAACAATGAATGGAAATATAGGGAAAGGTAATGTCTGCTTTCACAGATGGGGACAGCCCATCTTTGTCAGGACAGAAGTTAAGACCATGAACGTTTCCTTGAGTTGTATTGCCACAATCAAAGGCAGACATAAACCATAAAGTTTATTTTAGAGCTTATTTGTGGCCACAATATATTCCCACAGAATCTATGTTATTTGTCATCACCTCCAAAATGACACTGAGGACATTGGATTAAGGAGGGGAAATACATGAACATTCAAGAAGAGAGCAATGACTGAATTTAGAAGCCAAAGCCCAAGGATATATGTGACATGATTAGAGGTGAGTTTACTAGTCTGAATGACAAGTAAAGGATGAACTATCAAAGACTGAGATGATGTTCCTTAGAAATATAAACTCTGCCATGAGCAGCTTGATGTCAGAATACATTAAAGACTCGTGGCAATCTAGAATATTTATCCAACTATGACTATAACATTTACTTAGATTTTAAAACCTTATGTTTAATACATGCTAATCATGGGCAATAAATTTTTCACAAATTATATTTCACTTGTCAGCCGGGATGATTTATTAGGCTTGTGAATTCATTTAAAATTCAATACCTTTGGGTGCTGCATCACTGAACTTAATGAGCCAGATTCTCCCACTGACTGCTTTGCTTCCAGGTTCCTAGGGTCCTATTAAATTAAGTTCTTTAGTATATTAAATGATTCCCTGGTGGTTTAAAGAGTTAATACATCCTGTGTTAGGGAAGTACCATGTGAATTAAAAAAAAAATTAACACTATGCCATCTTCTTTCACTCAAGTGGTACTTTCTCTACCTGCATTAATCTCATTTCTTCAGGCTTATGCGGTTCTTTACGAATGAAAATGAAGGTCTCTTCAGGCAAGTGAAATGGATGATTCGTGTTTGTCCTATCACTCACAGAGAAACCTTTTTACAAACTTTATCCCCGTTTGTATTTCCATCTTTGGTAATAACTTTGCCTCCAGCAGTTATAGAATCAGGTGAACACAAAATTAAGACTAACTTCCACTTATTTCCTGGGCATACAGGCCTAATGGAGAGTGGTTAGCCTCCCCAACCCCACTCCCAACCCCCATAATCACACACAGTTTTTATTTGTTAACACTTTGTCATTTTGTAGGAAGTGATGGGTAGTAGTAAATTTTATCTACTCTATAAAAGCGAAATATTAAAATTAACTGTTTCTCCGAGACAGGGTAACCCACACCCACCAGCCAATCAGAGCGGCTGTATGCAAATTAGCCCAGCCAACATGGCAGCCGCCACTCACGGACCTGAGTAAAGGGCATTTTACATTGCGGCAGGAGCGAAAGTGAAGCTGTGCCCACTCAGCTCAGCTCCGATTAAACTGGCTCTAGCGAAACACAGGTTTGAAACAATATAACAATCATAGAATCCTCCGGAGCTGAAGGAGAGAGCAGCTCCGGCCTAACCAGTAAAAGTAACAATTGTTTCATTATAGACCCTGCGAAGTGAAGCAGAGGAGGCTTCGTTAGTAGTTAGAAGGCCGCCTTAAAGGAACAGTGTATCAATTACCCCAGGCCTTCAAGGAACAGTATCAATTATAGGAGAAAAAACTCTGGAAATCTGCGTCCAGCCAGCCTTGCTGGGACGTTGGGTCAATGGGAGCTGTGGGCAGCCTTAAAGCCCCTCACCCAGGCTGGTCAGGCACGCCAGCAGGTGGACATCCCCCGAGGGGTCCCAGACTGCGAGGGGGCACAGGCCGGGCTGAGGGACCTCCCGAGTGCACAGAGCGGCTGCAGGGCGGGACAGCGCAGGACCCAGGACCCGTGATGGGAAACAGGCGGCAGGGTTGGAGGGCACCGGGAAGCGGGTAAGAGGTGGCAAGGGGCCGGTGGCCTGCTTGGTGGCTGCCCAGGCCCTTTGCGGGGCATCGTGGAGCGGGAAAGCAA
>PVJC01015477.1:0-35003 GCA_004026665.1 Murina feae
CAGCAAGCAGAGAACCTAAGAGGTTTCTAGTACAGAAAGGTGGACAGGTGGATAGAGGAGTTCACATACGGGCAAGACCTCAGAATTCAGGGGGCACTGCCCACCCCCAGGTGACACCTCTCAGCCCACGATGTGCACAGTGCTGTGGCCATTGCCATGATCCCGTGAAATAGGAAAGCATGGCCGGGACACACCACTGCTCAGTATGACTAACAGGGAAGGAGTTCCATAATTAAGCTAAAGAGAGCACTGGGCAGAAAAAAACCATGGCGCGTATTTACTTTAAATGCAAGTCGGGGAAGTTTCACGAGGAGCCATGTTTTACGTGGACCCTGGAGGAGGAGGCATGGAGAAGAGGAGGAAGGACCGAGGGCGTGCAGTTCGTCATTCGTTCACAGGAAGCGGTTGCTAATCCAGGCGGCTGTATTAGAGACTTCTAAAACCAACCTTTCCCACTTGCAACTCTGACCCCCTCCTCACCCGCCCCAGCCCTCCATCTAATTAAACGCGTGCAGCTTCACCCAGTTACTTAGTCCGCAAACCTAGGCATCTTCCTGGATTCCTCTTCTCCGATGCCCCTTCTACAGTCCATTGAACAGGCAGGTGCTGCCACTGCCCTGTGAGCATCACATTCCGAGCTGGTCCGTCCTTTCCAAACCCAGGGCTACACACGGAGCGGACCCCAGCCGTTTCTCCCCTAACTCACCGCCAAGGCCTCTCCCCAAGGGCCCTGCACAGGCCGATCCACGCAGAGCAGCCAGAGGGACCCTTTTAACAAGAAAATCAGAGCAGGTCACTCCCCTGCTCCAAACGCGCCAGTGCCTTCCCACCAGGTGCTGAATAAAAGGGAAAACCCTCAGCAGACTCGCCTCCCTCAGCGGGGCCAGCTCTCCTGCCCCCAGAGTGGATATGGCTGTTGCCTCTTCTCAGAAAGTGCATCCCAGGAGCCTGGAAAGGCCGGACACTTCCCATCACGCGGGTTTGGGTTCAAGTACAACCTCCCAGACCGTCCTACCGACAGTAGCCTCATCCCACCGTCTAGACACAGACCCCACAACATTTTCTTCTTAGAAATTATGTTTGCTCTCTTATTTATTAACACCTGGAACTTTCAAAAGAAAACCATTTCCCTAAGAAGTCAAGACTCATTCACCATCATTTCTTCAAACCGCAGACCCTGGCCCGGCACACGTCAGGAGCTGAATACATATTTGTTCCATCGAAACAGTCTCGGGCAGAGTAAGAATGACGACGGCATAAATTCCACAGGTGAAAGTGAGAAAAATTAGAGAGTAAACAGTTATTAGACAGAATTTCAGGGATCTTATAACCCCAGGAAAGGTGGAGAGCAGGGAAAGGAAATGAAATAACTGGGATCCTGGCTTTTCCTGTGTGTGTGTGTGTGTGTGTGTGTTTTATAATGTATTTTATTGATTTTTACTGAGAGGAAGGGAGAAGGACAGAGTTAGAAACATCGATGGGAGAGAAACATCGATCAGCTGCCTCCTGCACACTCCCTACTGGGGATGTGCCCGCAACCAAGGTCCATGCCCTTGACCGGAATCGAACCTGGGACCTTCAGTCTGCAGGCCGACATTCTATCCACTGAGCCAAACCAGTAGGGGATGTGTGTGTGTTTTAAACATATTTTTATTGATTTCAGAGAAGAAGGGAGGGAGAGAGAGATAGAAACATCAATGATGAGAGAGAATCACTGATTGGCTGCCTCCTGCACACCTCACACGGGATCGAGCCCAGGACCCGGCACGTGCGCTGACCGGGAATAGACCGTGGCCTCCTAGTTCCTAGGTCCAAAGCTCAACCGCTGAGCCCCGCCGGCTGGGCCTAACTATGTGTGACTCTAAGTGAGCTCCTCAGCCTCCCTCAGCCTCAATTTCTCATTTGTTCCAAAGAGCAAGTGAGATTACAATGTAAAGAGCCGCCAAAGATCAGACCCTGACACTGGTTCCTTCCATGTCTACTTCTCTTCCCCGTGACAACGAAATCTGCATCTAAAATAGCACATGAATGGCACCCAGCAGTCAGAACTGGGACCTCCAAGCCACAGACACCTGAGAAATGGCTGGCACTTTCATTGCACAGCGGGCGTAGTGTTCTGTCAATAGATGCTCATCTGCTTGAGAACTTAACACTCAAAAACACAGACACTTACAGTGATAACCAAACCCCTCGGAAAGGTCATCGTGGCGCCAACGGAGGGCTGAGCACACGCTGCCGCATGAATCTTCACAGCAGGGGTGTGTGCGTTTAAGCACCTTGCTTAAGGCCACACGGCCAGCAAGTGGCAGCAGGGATCCCACCGCCAACTCATTTAGTCCTAGAACCTGGGCTTTACACCCAGGGCCACCGGGAGGTTGGGCAGCCCACGCGCTGCACCATGGAGCCCACGGGAGGGACCACTGCAGCCCCAGAAACGAAGCCTGACGCTGGGTCTCTGAAGAGGAAGAGACACCTTTGCAATTTCCCAGAAACACTGCATGTGCTGAAGGCATTCTAAAGGAGAAGTAAAAGGCATCCACATTGGAAAGTAAAAAATAAAAACCATTTGTAGATGGCATGATACTATATATATAGAACGCTAAAGATTCTACCAAATTTACTAGAGCTGATAAATCCAGTCAAGCAGCAGGATACAAAACAAATACCCAGAAACCTACTGTATTTTATACACCAATAATGAACTCTCAAAAGGGGAAACTAAGAAAACAATCCCATTTTGCATAAAAAAAAATACCTAGGAATAAATTAACCCAGGAGATAAAAGACTTGGAAAATAAGACACAAATAAATGGAAGCATATACCGTGCTCATGGATGGGAAGAATTAACCTCATTAAAAAGTCCATCCTACCCAAAGCAATCTATAGCGTCAATGTACTTTCTATCAAAATAAAATGGCGTTTTACACAGAACTAGAATACATAATCCAAAAATGTATATGGAACCACAAAAGACCCCGAACAGTCACAACAATCTTGAGAAAGAACAGAGTTGGTGGTATCATGCTACCTAGAATTAAACTGTACTATAAGACTATAGTAATCAAAACAGCATGGTACTGGAATAAAACCAGACACACACACCCATGGAACAGAACACACAGCCCAGAAATAAACCCACACTTATAGGGTCAATTAATAAATGACAAAGGAGGCAAGAACATACAATGGAGTCAAGACAGTCTCTTCAATAAATGGTGTTGGGAAAACTGAGCATACATGTAAGAAAGCGAAATTAGACCAACTTCTTATACCATAAATAATAAACTCAAAATGCATTAAAGACAAGGTGAGACTTGAAACCATAAAACTTTTGAAAAATGCAGGCAGTAAAAAAAGTGCTCATTTCATTTGTTTGATAACCAGCAGGTCTAATCGTGTCCCTCGCCCTTAACACCCTTCCCTGCCCCTTCCTTCCCGTTTTCCTCCCCAGCCCAGCTTGCTGCAAGGCACACCCACCCTTCCTGCCTTTGGGCCTTTGCACGTGCTGTGCTAAGACTGGTTTCTCTGCTTCACTCTGCCCCACCCCAGACCCCGTCTGTCCTCCACCCAAAAGCCATACTGATTTAGCACCATAAAGCAGATGGTCTTACTCGCTGCTTCCAAACCCAGCGGTTTCCCACTGCTACTTGAACAGAACACGAACCTGACCACGGCCTGAGGCCCCGGGTCACTTCGCCCAGCCTTCCTCTTAGATCTCATCTGTGCTCTAGTTGGGCAGTCTCCCCGCCCACTGAACGAGCAGCCCACTTCCCCTGCATCCCGGCTTGCTGTGCTCCTGCCTCAACCGCTCCCCCAGCGCTTCGCAGGGCTGGCTCCTTTTCATGCCACTGAATGTCACCGCACTGGACCAGCCTTCCCTAACCTCTTAGCTAAAGCAGCTCCCACCCCACCCAGATGCTGTTTTCTGGACAGCACTCACCACGGCCTGGGGTCACTGCCCTGTGTGTTTGTGTGTCTCACCCAGCAGGTCTGAGCTGGAGGGCAGGGACTGTGTGCGGGTCGTGAGAGTGCAAGCTCCGGGTTCAGCAGATGCCTGTTGACTTGGCGAGTGAGTTGAGTGTGCAAACCACGACAGACACACATTTACAGCTGCACAACGCTGCACTCTCCTCCGCAAGGTAGCCACTGTGCCTCCCCGTGCACTCACTCACTCCTGCACCGAGAGGCCTAACAGTGTCAACACTTTCACCCCCCACAACACACCGTGTACACACACGGTTTTCTGCAACATCTTATTCTCACCAGCAACACAGACCCTGACTTCCTTTGCCAGGATAAGCCTCGCTGTAACATGATGTATTCTTTTTTCTAGTCTGCCCCCCGCGCTCTGGATTTTGCCCACTTCGATAGCTCCTGCAAGAATCCACTAACCCCAGGTCACTACTGTGCTTTTCGGGGTCACCTCCTACAGAAATGTCTCGCCATTCTACTGGACACTGTAACTAACAGTTTTCAATGTCAAGTATAACTGAAATATGAATATTAATGATAAAAAAAACATTAAAACTAAACCTAAACTTTTAATTTATTTTAAAATAAAAAGGCCACAGCTTCACCCTAGGGAACCTAGTCCCGTTTATGACAAATACCAATAAAACTACAAGTTTCCTCACGTGAACTCATCCCTTTATGCGTTAAAACTTAGGCTCTTTTCTCTCAAAATCCTTTTTAGATCAGCCCTGGCCGGGTAGCCAGTTGGTTGCAGCATCATCCCAATACACCAACGTGGCTGGTTCAATCCCCAGTCGGGGCACATACAAGAATGCACAAATAGGTGGGACAACAAAAGGATGTTTCTCTCTCTCTCAATCAATACAGAAAACATTTTTTAAAATCCTTTTTATCAGATTGAGAGATGTTCTTCATTTACACCAGCACAAAACAGTATGCATTACCAAAAAAAAATTTCCAAGTAGAAGTAGAAACTTCTGCTTTCCACAGACCAAAGCAAGTAGAACCTTATTTGGGAAATTTGGGGAACACAATCTGTTGTTTCTGTAATCTGACAACACGCATTTTCTTTATTGTTAACAATATATATTTTACAACAGGACACGTATACAGACTAAAACAGCAGGGTTCCCCGTGCAGCCTGAGCCACACTGGGAGCCTCTCAGAACCATTTAGTGCTGACAGCAGGACTGTGCGGGTGGAGCAGGAATAAATAATAGTGCTTTTGGGAGAATCGTAGTGACCAATGGAGTAGCTAAGGATGGGGCCTCGCTGAGGGACAGGAGAAACAGCGCCCCAGGACCGACATGTGCAAAGTTCTACATTTCCCAACGAAGTGTCTAAGGACCCGCGAGGCCTGTGCTGGGCTTTTGTCTGGAGCCAGGCCGTGGAATGAGCCTGCCCCGGGTTCCAAGCAACCTACGCTGGAGAGAAAGGAAAGCCGCCCTGCATAACGGGGTCCAGTCTAGGCCAGGGGGCCACAGCTAGCTGACCGATTGGGGCTTCTTAGGGATGGATGTTGGTTGAGTTGAGGATTCGGGAAGTAGCATCAGATTTGGAGGCCTTTGAAAGTTCTCGCTGTGGAAAAATAAACACCGTCAGTGGCGATGCTCCCTCTCATGTGTGCCCGCCCTCGTCAGCTTGGGTTAGGGGTCAGCATGAGGCCCTGAGGGCCGCTCTGACACAGGTGCACAGCACAGGCTGTTAGAACGAACGGGAGGCACATGAGCACCGTCCTGTTAGTCACAGGGTGAGCGCGTGACCCATCCCTCAGCCAGTGCGTGTGTTAAAACCCCACGGAAGAGAAATGCCTCTTGTGTCAGAAAGTACTCTGAGTTGCTGAGCCGGGCTGGCAACAAGCTTTGGTGTCTGAGCCCTTTATAAAACAATGGGCCAGACCACGTATCTACCAATCCCTGGGGCTGAGGGCCTTGTAACCTGCTGGTGATGTCATCTCATGCTGGAGCACATGGTACAGGAGAAGAGAAAGCAGGTGCCCTTGAGGACAGGTGTTAGTCGAGGTTAGTCTACTGGCTGCATGTGGCCTGGCGAAGGCTGCCACCCACAGCAACCAAACGCACACGCACCTCCTTCGGCCTGACCACGGCTGAGCAGGCACAGGGCGCTCCAAGTGGGCGAAACGGGGCTTGACTGAGAAAGCCACAAAGAGGGACGCCTGGACCCGCAGGCCAGCATTCAGCCAGCCAGAGGGCACCCAGGCAGAACCACAGCAATCACGTAATTTGCAAAAAGTGCCAGAATAGGAAGCTAACTTCAGGGCTGGCTGTAGCCATGGACAACCGGGCCATTCTCCGTCTCCCAGCAGGAAGAGAGCTGGCACCCAAGCCTGGCACTCAGCACCCCCAAGGGTAAGGCAGCCTCATCCTCTCAGCAGGAAGCGACTGAGAGAAGAGAGCACACCCCTTAGTAAAGGGCATTGCAGGGAAGTGTTGGTAAATATGGAGGAAGATACGGGAGCTGAAGAGCATTCTGGGAAAATGACTCTCTCCCTCAGCCTCACATACGCTTTAGCAGCTCAATGGGATAGAAAGAGGCAAAGATGAGGAAATGGGCGTCGGCCAGCTCAGAATGGACAGATAGGTGCATGCAGCCCCGAGGGTTAGTAAGGCACATACTCCAGGGGAGAAATATCACACAGGCCAAGAGCCTCATTCTAAGCAGCACACAGCTGGGGCTCCCCTCCCGGGCCAGGGGGCCGTTCTTCCCAGCACCTGGGAGGCCTCCGACGTCACAATCGGGATGGTGAAAGCTTTCTGTTGTGAGTGACACGATACAAAACCTTTGCCTGACTGCAGGTGGGGCTGAGAATCCAGTTCAGGCCTGCACACGTTTCCTTGTTAATGGGCAGGTTAGCGTGCAGGAACTGAAGCCGGTGACCGGTGATGCCTCGGGAACTCCTGCTTCCTTTGTGAAAAGGGCCTGTGGCCCCACAGCTGACGATTACTGGTTAGTGTAGCCCTGTGCCCAGATGGGAATGAAGCCAGCGGATGACAGATTTGGTTTGAGAAAGGGACATGGGACATGCAGGGGTTGCCATACAGACCTGAAGCCCAACAGTGGAGCTGTCAGAGGGACGGATCCTTCTAAGAACAAGAATTAAGACAATTACCAAGAACTCCACCAAGAGAGCACCAGGGCAGTGCCGAGAAGGGTCGCCTCCTGCAGCCAGGGACTGGTATTTCTTAAACAGAAGGATCCGGGGACCTGTCTACTTGCTGCTGTCCACTCCCTGCGTACCTTCCGGCAGCCACCCCGCCCCATGCCACGGCCAAGGCAGGAAAGGGATTCTCAGCCTCCAAATCGCTGTCCTCGCCGAGCGCCTGGACCCGCGTGGGAAGACACCCACTGCCCCAACTGTGTGCTCCCCAGAGACTGGCAGATGTCAGAAAAGGTCAATTACCGCAAACTCAGAATAGGTGCTGGCAACAGAGTTAATGCTGCAGTTGCGCTGGAGGGGGGCCGAGCTGTGGTACCCACCGCTCAGCAAGCTGCCATTGAGCTCCAGGTTCTCCTTGTTGGCTCCATGCCGACCAGCACGGGGGTTTCTCTTCCCTGGACAGGTAGAGGTGAGGACTGGCTGTAGGGGAAGGAGAGACCAGTATGTTATTCTTGTAATGACCACATACACACACGCAGACTGTACCATCTTACTATCACTTGTGTGTCAGTCACCCTGTATAGGACTTCTGATGTAAAAAACAAACAACAGAATAACTCATGATTTGCGGAACACTGTCTTGAGCATCGTCTGTAAAACACATTACAGCCCAGACTCCCCACCTGTGTCCTTAAGGGAGGGGACCTGCTTGCCTAGTGACCCAGTGTCAGGGCTGGAACCCACGTGCAGGGCCCTTGCTCAGCAGCCACGGAAGACCTGGCTTTGAACTGAGCCTGCGGAGCCCGCCAGCTCCCTCCAGCTTCCCAGGCCCATCCCAGGGCCTCCATGAGAGCAGGGGGCTCAGCATGGCCATACTCTTCTTCCTCTCACTCGGTTTTCGATTAAGCAGCCTGCATCTGCCACCTCGCAGCATCTCAGTGATAACTGAATCCAGGGGTCTTAGAAACTGGAGCCAGGAGGCGGGGCCCCTGGATAAACAGGCCGGGGCGGTGTTGGGGACGGGCTGGTAACAACGCGGAACTTACTAACCTTGCTGCCAGAAGGTGGAAGTCGAGACATGGGGGAGCGGTAGACTGTTCCCCCGAAGGCCGGCCGAATGCTACTGTTGGCCGTGGCGTTGGACATGGTGGTGGTGTTCAGCTGAGGAAAACAGAGAGATTACTCATTCAGGGAACATGCTCAGCAGTCCACCCCCAGCTACAGAGGAGTGAGTGTGGGCAGCAGCCTAACGAAGATGCATTTCCAGAAAGAGCTTTGAAGGAACTTGTGAAAGTGTTCAGAGCCTACTTATGTCCAGACACGGAACTATAAAATGGTATAACCGTCTGTTTCTAAAATTAGACAGACACCTATCATATGACCCCGCCCAGAAGAAATGAAAGCACAGCCCCAGACAAAGACTCAGACATAAATATTCACAGCAGCTTCATCTGCAATAGCAACAAACCAGAAGCAAGCCACGGCATTTGTCATCAGGCGAGTGGCTGAGCCACACAGGAAAGTCACACGGTGGACACACTCCACAACAGAGTGTCCCACTGACGCGCACGCCACCGTGATGACTCTCAAAACGATGCGAAGCGAAAAAAGCCTATTACGAGTCTCTCTATATAAATGTTAAAAATGCAAATGACTCAATAGTGACAGAGCAAACTGTCTGTCTGGAAATGGGGGGAAGAGGAATGACAATGTCTGGACTGTGCATACATGTCAACCTTTATTAAGTGTCCATTGCAGACACTATGTGTCAATCTCACTCAGTAAAGCCGTGAGCATTTCTTACACGAATAAGTCTAAGTGGGTTAAAAACCTCAAGTGGGATAGCAAACCTGTTCAAACACGAGACACAGACTAGGACACGCAACACAGGAAAAGGTGTCTGTACAAGTTCAAGCGCTAAAGAGAACAGACTGCTAACACGTTACTGTGTTAAAATTATGAACTTCCTGTTCACCATGAAGCACCATAAAGAATAAGAAGACAAGCCCTGACCGGTGTGGCTCAGTGGATAGAGCGTTGGCCTATGGACTCAAGGGTCCCAGGTTCGATTCCGGTCGAGGGCATGTACCTTGGTTGCGGGCACATCCCCAGTGGGGAATGTGCAGGAGGCAGCTGATCGATGTTTCTCTCTCATTGATGTTTCTAACTCTCTATCCTTCTCCCTTCCTCTCTGTAGAAAATCAATAAAATATTAAAAAATTAAAAAAAAAAAAAAAGACAAGCCGCACAAGAATACTGGGAAAGCTCCTGTAACACAGCTGACAGGAGTAGCATCCAAAACAGAGAATCCCTGCAAGCCTTGTGAGGAAGACAGAAAGTTCACTTCATTAGTAAGGAGAGAAGTGCAAACCCAAATCATAATCGGACATTACTTCAGACCCATCAGATGAACAACAATCTGGAAGTCGGAAAGTATCATGCGTCAGGCTGCCACCAGAAGCACAAATGTCATAACCGCGTTGGAATGACAGACACTGTGATTAGACCAGCTGGAGCTTCAGAAATGCCTGAGTATTGGGCTTGCAGTCAAGATGGCAGAGCAAACACTGTGCATGCCCCTCCCAGGACTACAGCAAAAGTACATCTAGACACAGAACAACCATCGCAGAACCGCAAGAGTCCAGCTGGCCTCAAGTCCTGTCGAGACTGGTGGGGGGCAGAGAGGAGGAATGGGCAGGACCCCCACCCACGTGTGGCTTGGTAATTGGTAGGGACATAAGCTCTGGAGGTTCCCCTCTGAGGAGCCAGGGGTCCCGGCCCCAAACGAGGCCCCCAAACCCAAGGCTCAAACTTCTGGCCGTGAAAACCAGGGAGGATGGTGGATGAGTGAGACAGAGGGCTGCCAGAGTCCCAGGTGTTCCTCTTAAAGGGCCCCACATGGATGCTCGTTCTCACACTAACTCGCTCTAAGCTGGGGAAGCAGCTCGAAAACAGAAACATACGGGGAGGAACTGAACTGTCTGGCTTTGAGGCGAGAGCTGAAGAGGCAGCGTTCTCCCAGACAGCGAGCTGGCAGACGCCACTGTTTCTCTGCTGAGCCCACCTCCCCCTACAGGCACAGGTGGGCGTCACAGTGGAGCCTCCATTAGTGTGACTAACACTTTCACCCAGTTTCCATACAAATGGCCCATCTGGCTCATGATGTGGACTCTCCTAAAATCTAAAGCCCACAAACCCCACACAAGAGCCACCTGACTGTAGTCCGTCTCCAAACCTCTTGCTGAGCAGCCCCAAGCCTGGCACTAGGGGCAGAAACCTCCGTTCGGATCGGCCCTCCTGGGCCCCTCCGAGCCCAGCAATCAGCACCAACCATCTGCAGACCTCGGCCTCTCCCGCTGGGTGGCCCTTCACCTGCACCGCCCAGGGGGCCCCACAGCCAGCACGGCCAGTGGGCAGTGTGAGACCCGGCCATACCACCACCCAAGCACCTCGACGGGCGACACGCTCAGGGGTGGGCTTGGCCGCACCAGCTGAGGTGAGCCCCCCCTCCTCCTCCCCTGCAGCTACAGCCAGTCCTCAAAGCCCATCAGTCTAGGGGTAAATCCCTGCCGACAGATCAAGGCCCAAGTACAACTGGAGGGTGCACACAGACCACACAGCCCCGACGTGCCTGGAGCGCCAGGTGACGGGGATGGTGCACCACGGGTCCTACAGGACACCCACTGCGCAAGGGCAGCGCTCTACCAAGATGGGAAGATGCAAATGCACATCAGCATTACTTTAAATGCAAATGGCGTAAACGCTCCAATCTAAAAGACATGGTGGCTGGATGGGTAATGAAGCAGGCCCTTTCCGTGCGGTCTACAAGAGACTCTCTTCAGATCAAAAGACACACAAAGTCTGATAGAAAAGGGATGGAAAAAAGTATTTCATGAAAAAGCTGGTGTGGCAATACTTACAGCATACAAAACGGACTTTAAGAAGACATACGCATACATATGTTTCTTACAGCACTATTGACAATAGCAACCTAAGTGCATGGCAATATATGAAAGGAAAAAGATGTGGTAGCCCTAGCAGGTTGCCCAGTGGTTAGAGCGCAGGCCTGGGGACCGGAGTTCAGGTTCAATCCCTAGCTCCAGTTAGTGTGCATATGACAGGCAGCTAATCAATAATGTGTCTCTCACACATTGATGTCCCTCTCCACCCCCTCCCCTCTCCCCTTCTACTCTCTCTAGAAATCAATGGGAAAAATATCCTCGGGCAAGGATTAAAAAGAAAAAGTGGTGTATACATATAATGCAATACGACTCAACCATAAAAAAGAACAAAATCTTGCCACCTGCAACAACATGGATGGACTTAGAGAGTATTATGCGCAGTGAAATAAGTCAGATAAAGACAAATACCATGTTATTTCACTTACATGGCAAATCCAAAGAAAAAAATAAACAAACAAAACAGAAACAGACTTACAGATACAGAGAGTGTTTTGACGGCTGCCAGAGAAAGGAGAGTTGGAAGTTTGGGTGAAAGAGGAAGGGATTAAGAAGCACAAAACGGTCCCAGGGACGGAAAGCACAGCACAGGGAATATAGTCAGTAATATTGTGATGACTGTGTGTGGTGCCAGGTGGGTACGGGACTCATCGGGGGCCTCACTTTGTAAGTTATTTAAATGTTTAGTCACTGGGTTTCGCGTATACACCAACTGTAATTACATTGGTTTCGGGTATACACCAACTGTAATTACAAATTAAAAATATGACATAACCCTGTCGTTATAAGCCGAGTATTTGAGCTAATTAGCGTGATGGCTCAGCACACCAACACTGCAGTTCAATCCCAGGTCAGGGCGTACACAAGAATGACCCAGTGAATGCCATCAGTAAGTGGAATGCAAATCAGTGTTTCCCTCTTCCTCCCCCTTCTTCTCTCTCTGAAGTCAATTAAAAAAATTAATCTATATTTAAAATTAAAATAATAAATTAAAAAACAAGAAACATATGAGGGCAACACTTTGGCAGCAAGGACAGCCCACCCTGTACTCTCTGCAGAGATTCTCAAACTTCAATAGTAAACCCTTCTAGAACTGAGTATCAGTGTTACATGTTTTTAAAAGCTCACCACACTGTTTTCATTATAATACTGAGCAACAGGGAGCTGGTTTTCATAAAATGTTAAGAGGACAGAATAAGTAGCTAACAATGAACATGTATTTGAAAAAAGTTTGATGCGATGAGGAAAAACCCACAAACAATATAAAATAGGCAAAAAGGCAGAAATGAAAATTATTTAATGTGAACTCTACTTTGTAAACATACATTATTTTTAAAAGCTGTTTTAAGCCCAACTGAGGTGGCTCAGTGGGTGAGCATTGACCTATGAACCAGTAGGATGCAAGCTCAAGTTGTGAGATTGATCCCCAGTGTGGCGTGCAGGAGGCAGCCGATCAATGATTCTCTCTCATCACTGATGTTCCTATCTCTCTCTCCCTCTCCCTTCCTCTGAAAAAATATATATTTTTTTAAAAAGCAAGAAAAACACCAAATAGTTTTAGTAGTCTTCTTGGAATTATGGTTCAGGTGCTTTTAAAATGGTTTTTATATATTATAAAGTATGAGTAGAAGGAGAAGAAAAATAATGCTCAAATCTCAATGGACTCAACTGAAGGCTCCACTAACCCTTCCCCATCCCTGCAGGACAATCGCTGTGGGACAATCGCTGCGGGACAATCGCTGCGGGACAATCCCTGCGGGACAGGTGGCCTCATCAGGAGAGGGCCATGGAGCCTCCTCACCTTGCGCACTTTGCCGGGTGTGGTGGGAGTCACTCCTCGCCGCTTGTTGGGTGTCCTGGGGATGCTGCCGTACAGCATCTCTGTCTCTGTCTGCTTCTTGTTCTTCAGTTGCTGTGTGACAGCAGAAGCAACAGTGACACATCCGGGAGAGAGAGCAGGGCGGGCTGCTCTCATGCCACCCCTCCCCCTCCCCGAACTGGTTCGCGTACCCTTTCCTGCTTGGCCCGCTCCTTCTCTAACCGGTGCATCTCCCACTGCTCAGCCACATACTCCATGAATTTCTGCCCGTTGACCACAAATGCCGTTGAGTGCTTCTGTTCCCACGTCTCAATCTGGGCCTTCAGTTCCTCTTCCAGCTGAGACGAGACACAAGCATGTGTTATTGCAAACCTTTGGTGTGACGCCTGAAGGAAATGATTTCCCCAGAGCATCACTAGGCTGACTCCGGGGAGCAGGACCCAGCTGGGGAAATGGCCGAGTAGCTGAAATCAAAGGCGAGGGATGGTTTGTTCACAATACGCAGGCCCAGCATTGCCACTGGTTTGGGAGCTGAAAGGGAGAGGGTGGCGTGCAGTGAGGGCAGCACCATCTGGGGCAGGCCTGGGCCCTGCCTCCTGCGAGCCGTGAAAAGTGGGCAAGTTATTTAAGTTCTCGGAGCCCTGATTCCTCGTCTATAAAAATGGAAAGCACTGTGAAATAATCACTGGCTCTTCAGTCAATAAATACGATTGCTATTACTAAAGTAGAAGATACTTAGCCCACAGAACGTGCTAACGATAAAGCGCTTGCTCTGTTATCGGCTGAATTGTGTCCCTCCCCACCCCGCTCATATGTTGAGAATGGGGTTTTATGTGACGTGTGAAGACAGAGAGAAGACAGCCGCCTGCAAGTCGCGGAAGAAACCAGCCCTGCCTAGGCCTTGATCTCAGACTTCCAGCCCCCAGGCTTGTGAGAAAATACATGTCTTCGTGCAGGCCGCCGTCGGTGGCATTTTGCTCCAGAGGTGCTAGAAAACTAACACACCTTGACATACAGCTGCTTATGCCAGTAAGGCCCAGGGTTACTTATCCATGCCTAACCTTTTTCTTTTTTAAATATATTTTTATTTTTATTAATTTCAGAGAAGGGAGAGTGAGAGATAAAAACATCCATGATGAGAGAGAATCATTGATCGGCTGCCTCCTGCATGCCTCCCACTGGGGATTGAGCCCACAACCCAGGCATGTGCCCCTGACCAGAATCAAACCTGGGACCCTCCAGTCTGCAGGCCAATGCTCTAACCACTGAACCAAACCAACCAGGGCTCCTTGCCTAACCTTGAAAGAGAAGACAGTTTGGGGCAAATGATTCAAAGCAAAGAATACACAAAAAGTGAGGTATTTTGTAGCCAGGCACCAAAACTATTAACACTGCTAGAGGCCCGATGCACAAAATTTGTGCAAGGGTCTCGGTCTTCGCAGCCCAGGTTCGTCTGGAAGGTCGTCCCACTGTCCAGTCTAATTAGCATATTATGCTATTATTATTACTATAGAATAGATTACCTTAGGGAGTGTTTTTTGGAGCCTGGCTCGCTGCTTTTCCTCTTTTAGAAGATTTCCTCCGCGATTTGTAAATCGACTTGGATCTGATGCTTTTCTCTGTGAAAATACATGTTAATCAGAGTAAATATGGGACAGGTAAGCAGACCAATCACTTCTGCTAGGACTCCTTGCTGTCATACTCGGATGTACATTATTCACTCATTGTACACCATAAGCATCTGTAGACGCAAGTGGCAGACCTTCCCTACATACCACACGCATCTATTAAAAAAAAATATTTTCCGCCCTGACCGGTTTGGCTCAGTGGATAGAGCATCGGCCTGTGGACTGGAAGGTCCCAGGTTCGATTCCGGTCGAGGGCATGTACCTTGGTTGCAGGCACATCCCCGGTAGGGAGTGTGCAGGAGGCAGCTGATCGATGTTTCTCTCTCATTGATGTTTCTAACTCTCTATCCCTCTCCCTTCCTCTCTAAAAAAATCAATAAAATATATTAAAAATATATATATATTTTCCCTAAGAGGCAGCCCTGACCAACTTTAAAATAATTTCTCGTGAGAATTTTCAGCTAAAAATATTCAAGAACACCCGAACTGGGAGTAATATATTTACTTTTATAATGTTCATTGCAAACTGACTTTTTAAATTCAAAATATCGTGGCGTGTGGGGATGGTTTCCGTTTTGGGCGCGTGGCAGTTAACTGGTTAAGGAGACCGTGAGGTCTGCATCCCCACTCCCTCTCAGCAGTGAGGATCGGAGGGGGCCTAGGGCAGGGGAGCTGCGTGTGAGCACATCCACTTGGCGCAGGAAAACCAGTGCTTCCTTCGTCATCTAAAAAACAGGCTTCAATGTGAGCGCCCCACGGCACTGGCTCCCTTCCTCGGTCCAGATGTCAAAAGGTTACGTCACCCACAGGAAATGAGCTACGTGGAGGGACAAGGCAAAGGTCTACACTCCGAGCTTGGTGGGCACCCCTACCTGTCCACTCTCCTGCAGCCTATTGAGACAATGCAGCTTAAATGTGCAAGGTGAAGGGTTAGAGATAACCTGGTTTTCACTGAAATGACCCTCATAGAATGCACAAAAAAATGTAGTATGTTAGGCTTCTTATTTTTGGGGTTTTGTTTTTTTTTTAAATTCCATCATGTATACCAGTACAGTATAACGGGACAGTACTATCAGCATACAATTTAGAAATATAAATTGGACGTGTACACTCAAAATGAGGGCAGGTCATCAGAACAGTGCAGAAGCAATCCTGAGCACTTGCTACGCTTGTGAAGAACTTGCACTCCCCTCCCAGCCTGCTCGGTGGGTGATGGTCTGGAAACTACCTAAGAGGGATGGGAATTAGCCTCTCGTTTTTCCTTACGCACTTGCATGTCAACAAGGGTTACTTATTCGGCTCTTCACTGACAAGTTATTCCTCCTCCTCCTCGTTCTCAAGCAGGAGTCGGGTCACTGAGGACGGGGAAACCTGGCCTTACGCAGCTTTAAGATCTCACACAGTCCTCCCCACTTCTGAGTCCTAGTCTCCCACCTGTAAACGGGAAGCTGAACTCGGGACTCCCTGAAGGACCCATCGGGCTCTGCCAGGCCAGCATGGACCCGAGGGCAAGGCTGCTTGAACTTTGTGTCCTCTGTGCTTCCTCGGGGTCCCAGCCCCGAGCTCTCACATGCTCTGAGGGAACCTGCTGTGCTATGTCCATCAGGGAAACGGAATTCAGCACACAAATGTGTACTAACACCCAGGACATCTTCTAAGAAAACAGCAAAAGTTGGAAGAGAAAGTACTACTTGCCCGGCCCAATATCCATCCTTCTCTCCCTCCTAACAGAACCCGAATTCCTGTGGCAGCAAGACGGCCACCCTCACAGGAGTGGCATAAGAGCAAAGATGCTGGGACCAGGCCTGGGGGAGCCCTCCCAGGGGCTGTCGGGACAGGGCCTCCTGTGTCCCTTCCTCCACACGGCGCCTGAGGGCTGTGCTGGCAGCTCGAGGGCCGACCTGGACCTGAGGATAAGGCCCATGAGCTGGAGAGGCCTGGGACCGCACTGACGGTGGAACTGCCACACCTGCCCTGCACTGCCCCCCTCTGACTTCCTTTATGCCAGAAACTTCTACCCAATGAAGCCATTTGTTCAGGGTTTTTCTCTCATATGTTCCTGTACAGAAGCCTCACAAATACAGATGGGTCAGTAGTAAGCTAGAGACTTAGTGATGAAGACATTGGTATTAGAAACTCAGTAAAGAGAAAAGGAAACTGACTCTATAAAGGACATACTTTCTTTCCTTCTTTTTTTTAAATCCTCACCCAGGATATTGTTCCATTTTCAGAGAGAGGGGAAGGGAAGGAGAGAGGCAGCGTCTCTCTCACATCAACGATGTGACGCTCCCTGGCGCTCCCCAACCGGGGCCAGCGATCGATCCTGCAACGGATTGAGGTATGTGCCCTTGACCAGAACTGAACTCAGGACCCTTCAGTCCGTAGGCCGACGCTCTGTCCACTGAGCCATACCAGCCAGGCCAAAGACATGCTTTCGTAATACTTCACTGTCCTCTGAGGAAAATAGAGGGAAGTGAGGGCGGTACCTCGAATTCTAAGAAAAGCCTCCAGCTTTCTTCCCACTTCTGCACGCCTTCAAAGAGTTCTTTGTGGACCTCGTAGTAGTTTCGTAACCGCACCACCTCAGCGTCATGGACCTGGAGCAGACTTTCTGTGTAGTCCTCTGCAAGACAGAAGCCCAGGAGTCTGAAAAATCCCTCTGGTGTTTAGCATCTTACTTGCTAACCCCTCATTCCCTAAACTGGAAATAGATTATTCTTCACTGTAGTAAAAACACTACATGAGCAAGTATACATTATGGATGATAAAAATCTGGTTTGTCACCATCAGCCTGGAGGGACTAGGGAGTGAGGACCTAAAGTGTGGACTAAATGACTAAGATTCGCAAAGCTCTGTGGCACCTCTCACCGGCTCCTAGGTTTCTTCCATGTCCTTGGTTTCCAGCTTGCTCAGTACTGGGCTGGGCCACAGAAAATGCCCCCAACGTGGAATTTAGTAGAGAACCTCATCTTTACACTCAGTTCAGGTCCGACTGGAATTCTGCTGGGCTCTGGGGTCAAACTCTGGGCCTTAACTGTGAGCTCTGCCCTCTGCCCGCTGTGCCTCTGGTTCAAGTTGCTCAACATTTATGCACCTTTGTGTCATCTCTTGACATGAGACTGAGATATTATTAAGAGTCTGACACTGCACCTGGCACAGAGTAAGCAAGCGCTGATAAACTTGAGCTTCACAACCACAGGCTACAGTGATAAGCTGCCTCAGAAACCAAGACTTCCCTTATTTCCCAGCAGCATCTGCAAATGCTCACTGACACAGGAATGGCACCTTACGGAGAAAGGCGTGAAAAGGTCATTATATCTGTTCAGCAGAGGAAACACTTTCTAGTGAACATCTGTACTTCCGTACAAGTGCAGGCCACATAGAGGCCATCGCTCCTGTACTAACCGTCATAGTAAGCAGCAAAAGCTTGTCTCTGCTCCTGGCTGTAGAAACACTGATCCCAGTACTTAGCCAGCTCCACTCGGATCGCCTCGATCACTTTCTTCATGTTTTGCAATTTCAGTGCCTCCAAGCGATCCACTTCTAACTGCAGCTGAAACACAGGCACCCGGTAAAGGTGCTTGTTATACTTTTACATTCACAGCTTTGCAAAAATTTCCCATTTTTATTTATTTACTTTTGTTAATCCTCACCCAAGGATATTTTTTTTAAAAAATATATCTTTATTGATTTCAGTAAGGAAGGGAAAGGGACAGATAGATAGAAACATCAATGATGAGAGAGAATCATTGATTAGTTGCCTCCTGCACGCCCCTACTGGGGATTAAGCCCGAAACCCAGGCATGTGGCCCTTGACTGGGACTGACCTGGGCACCATTCAGTCCACGGGCCAATGCTCTATCCATCAAGCCAAACCAGCTAGGGCCAAGGGTATTTTTCCTTTGGGACGCTTTGGTCTGCCGGCCAATGCGCTATCCCCTGAGCCAAACTGGCTAGGGCAAAATTTTTCCCTTTTTAAATACAAATTACAGCACAAAATCAGAGGTAAGCTGACACTCTAACAATGCTATCAAAGGAGCCAGAACCCTCAGAAAGGTACCGGAAAGATAAAAGATGAGCAGGTTACTGCCACCTTTTTCTGATGCTTGCTTTAAAATAAAGGAGAATGTGAAATCCCTCTCCTTCCTTGTAGCCCTACTGGTTTGGCTCAGTGGATAGAGCGTCGGCTTGCGGACTCAAAGGTCCCAGGTTCGATTCCGGTCAAGGGCATGTACCTTGGTTGCGGGCACATTCCCAGTGGGGGGTGTGCAGGAGGGAGCTGATCAATGTTTGTAACTCTCTATCCCTCTCCCTTCCTCTCTGTAAAAAATCAATAAAATTTATTTTTAAAAAATAGTAAGTAAATAAAACAGAGTTGCTCGCCCTGGCCAGTGTGTTAGTGGTTAGAGCGTTAGCCTGTGCATCGAAGGGTCTCAGGTTCGATTCCCGGTCCAGGGCACGTCCCTGGGTTGCTGATTTGATCCCCAGTCTGTCAGGTGCATGTGGAAAGCAGCTAATTCCTGTGTCTCTCTCACATCAATGTTTCTCTGCCTCCCTTCTACTCTCTCTAAAAAGCAATGGAGAAAGTATCCTCGGGTGAGGATTAACAACAAAAAAAGACTTCTTCAAGGCAGAAGTTGGTAAAGACACGAGATCAGACATGGAAATGCCTGTGGAGACTGAGACCCAGCACCTACGGATTTCCTACCGCTTTCTTCACTTTGGCCTTCGACCCAGTCATGACCATGGCCACAGCTTCTCGCTCTTCCTCTGGTATTTGCAGCCTGTCCCAGAGCTCCCGGATCTGAGCACGCAGCCCTTCACACACGGCTTCGTTCTGTGATTTCTGCATTTCCAGCTGCGGCAGGGAAGACAGTGGTTACGGTAAAGGCAGCAGCAGAGGCTAGCCCTCTGGCTTCCCACAAAGAACCTATCTGGAGCCAATGCAGAGTAAGTACTGTAATAAGACTGTGAAGAGGTGTGTTTTCATGGCTTCTGAACCAAAACTCTAAGTCTGTCATTTACAGCAGGATCTCAGACCCCAAGAATTAGGGGTCTTTTTTAAAATTAACTTTGAAATAAAAAAATTTTCTGGTGGAAGGGGGTAATGGGGAGAGGGGAGAAGAGGGACATCTCTAATATTCTTAACAATAAAGATTAAAAATTTTTTTTCAATTAAACACTAATTCAATGACTATTATTTCATCCATAATTTCATGTTCTTAGAGCTACATATAAATTAAGTTTTTTGTCTAAAAAAATCGTGGTTGTATATCATGTACTATCTTTATCCCCCCTCCCTCATTCCTTAACCCTACCAGACCTGAGGCCCTGAACCTAACTGTCCCTTTATCCACACAAAATCAATCCAAACACATGGGGGCAGACATCTGCAATGGCTAACCATGAGGTTTAACTACAATGGTTGGTTATTTTTAGCTTGTGACGCATTTTTTTCACGTACTAGGCAAAGTACCTAGGCAAAGGGGTATAGCGGCAGATTCGGAAATTACAGAAAAATCGGTACAGCGGTCTGTTAGAGCTAACCTACACTGGGTCCTTATATAACACCTCAGGGGGGAAAAAAATGTCACCCTTTTCAAACTGCTGGATTCTATGGAGACGAGATCCCAGGCCATATTCCAAAGAGACATTACCTGCTGTAGCAGCTTCTGTAGTGCTGCAATATTCTCCAAAGATAAACAGAAGGCATCTTCCTCTTCACACACCACATCTCTCTCAAAGCTTGTATCTGGGGTGTGATCTAATTCTTCCATACACAGTATGATCTGCCTTTTTATGTTGACAAACTCCTCGCGCCGAGATGCCTGTAAAGTCAAATGATCAGAAGACACCCGCAGGCAAGTCAAACCGACTTTCCGGAAGCACGGCGCAAGGAGCGTACCTTTGTTTCCCGCAAAGTTGCCAAATGTTTTCTGAACTGGTTCAGCTCTTCCAGGCTGGGCACGCAGTCGCTGGCAATGTCGTAGTGCGGCGTGCAGAGAACCTCACACAGCTCTTGGTCTTGTTCCGTAAGGAGCTTCAGTTCGCGCTTCCTCTCCTTTTTCTGCTTGCGCATCAGCTCCACCTGGGTGCGCAAGTCCTTTTCTAGCTGCAAGATGGTCGGCTCTCCTTCCTCCTGCAGCAGAGGACATACCATTGTGACAAGGTTCCAAGTGGATTTCCTCAACGGAAGAGCAGGACGACAAACGAGGGTAAATGACAGACTTTCGGTTCAACTTACAAACACATCAGTTCATGGCACAGTTGTATCATCTATGCCTAACTTTTCCTGAGAGTTCAAAATAACAAAGTTGTATATGCCTCACAAACTGGTAGCAAGAGGAAGTGTTTTACACTAAAGCAGACAACACTCATTAGCTGATTCACCTCGGCAAGCTATCCCTCCTGGGAGCACGCTCACGCCTTTCTCCCCTCCCCCGTGCATCTCCGAAACTCTAAGAGTCCCCACCAGACTTACAACCTGGGGAGCAATGCGCAGCGTCTTGTCCTGGGCCAACCCCTTGAACCTGTCTCCACGGCCCCCCTTTCTCTGACTTCCCAGTGAGCCAAAACAGCTCCCATGAGACTCTCTCCTATTCTTTTTTTTTTCTTTTTTTCTCCTACTTCTTCTATCCTAAGCCCTTCCTTGTTTCGCTGTCCTCAGTTTCAATAAACAAATTCTCCAAACAAAAATAAATTCGCTGCTTCACTTCTCAACAGGGCAACTCTTTACGTAAGTAAAAATGACGGCTGGAACTGGCTAGCTAGGCAGCACATTCCCCCACTTCTCGTGTCCAGGACCATCCTGACACAGAAACCTCCACTCAGCCCCGAGGCAAAGCTCCTTCCTGCCTCCATCTCAGACCCAACAGGAGCTCAGACCCTGTGTACCTGAAACGGCTCAACACGCAACTCGCTGCACAAGACAGCCAACTCTTTTTGACAGTTGCCTATGCTTTTAATGAGCCTTTCCTTCAGACTTTCCTCTTCAGCAATCATCCTATCCAGGAGGTCCTACAGGAGAGAAAACAGCCCCATCAAAGTTTGGAACTAAGGGGGGAAAACCCCCCAAACAACAACAACAATTTCAAAATTTTAATACCCACGTCCTCCTGCAAAGACACCAGCACTAAACTCACCTTGATATGGTTATGCACAACCTGAGTTCTTTGTAACCGCTGGTCCTCAGGAATCCCAATCAATTCCCATATTTCCCGAAGGTGACTCAGGGCTTTCTGGAGACACAATATGGACTCCTCCGCAATCACCTCACTGGAAAGCAAAAAAGAAATCAGCTGCATGAGCCACTGCCTCCAACACACTAAGAGAAGTATTTACAGCCCTGGCTGGTTGCTCAGTGGTTAGAGCACTGCACCGCAGACCAAAGAGCCTTGGGTTTAGTTCCCCTTGATTCCCAGTCAAGGGTATATGCCTCGGTTGAAGGCTTGATCCCTGGCCCTGGTAAGGGTGTGAAGGGGAGGCAATCAATCGATGTTTCTCTTTCACATCGATGTTTTTCTCCCTCTTCCCTCCTCTCCATTCTCATTCTCATATTCTCTCCCTCTGAAAAAAAAAAAAAAGACTGTCCTGCACTAGAGATTTAAGGTGAAGAGCAAGCATGTCAAACTCATGGCATGGACGTGTGCCTCACTTATTTGGCCCATGTTAGCCTTTGAGTCTGACATGCTTATTAGTGTAGACAATCTACCTAATACTTAGTCACAAACCCAAACAGAAAGCCAAATTGAGGAGATAAAGAAACAACCCCCAAATGAAAGAACTAGAGAATTCTCCAGAAGAAGAGACAAATAAAGCAGAGATAAGAAATTTATCTGAATCAGAGTTCAGAATAATGATGGTAAAAATGCTCAACAACATGGAAAAAAAAATACAGTAACTATGAAAAAAAAGTCTGAGATAAAGAATGATATAACACAAATAAAAAACACATTGGAAGGAATACACAGCAGATTAGGGGAAGCTGAGGATTGAATTAGTGTATTTGAAGACAGAGTTGAAAGTATCACTCATTCAGAGAACCAAAAAGAAAAAAAATTAAAAAACAGGGAGTTGTGGGAAAATGTGAAACGTAACAATATTAGAATAGCAAGTGTGACAGAAGAGGCAGAAAGGGAGAAAAGCATAGAGAAGGTGTTAGAAGAAATAATGGCAGAAAACTTCCGTAACCAGGTAAAGAAAAAAGTCACATAAGTAGAAGGCATGGAGAACCCCAAACAAGAAGAACCCAAACAGGCCCATGCCCAGACACATCATAATTAAAATGTCAAAAATTAAAGACAAAGACAGAATCTTAAAGGCAGCAAGAGAAAAGAAAACTGTTACCTATAAAGGATTTCCCATAAGGCTGACACCTGATTTCTCATCAGCAACTCTAAGGCCAGAAGGGAATGGCATGAAGTACTCAACGTAATGGAAAGTAAGGAGCTGAGACCAAGATTATTATATCCAGCAAGACTATCATTCAAAATAGACCGTCAAATAAAGAGCTTTCCAGACAAAAAAAAAGATTAAAGGAGTACATCACCACCAAGCCAGCATTACAAGAAATGGTAAAGAAGTTGCTATAGTGAGAAGAAGAAACAGAGAGAGAAACCTAGCCACACAGAATTAAAATGGCAATAAATAAGTACCTATCAATAATAACCCTAAATGTAAATGGATTAAATGCTCCAATCAAAAGGTTTAGGGTAGCTCTGACCAGTTTGGCTCAGTGGATAGAGCGTTGGCCTGCGGACTGAAAGATCCCAGGTTCGATTCCGGTCAAGGGCATGTACCTTGGTTGTGAGCATATCCCCAGTTGGGGGTGTGCAGAAGGCAGCTGATCGATGTTTCTAACTGTCTAACTCCCTTCCTCTCTGTAAAAAAAATCAATAAAACATATTTAAAAAGAAAAAAGGTGTGGGGTAGCTGAGTAGATACAAAAACATGACACAACTATATGCTGTCTACAAGAGACCCGCCTCAAAACAAAAGACACACACAGGATGAGGGTGAAGGGATGGGAAAATGTTTTGCATGCAAATGGAAAATAAAAAGCTGAAGTAGCAATACTCATATCTCACAAAACAGACTTTAAAATGAAGGCCATCACAAGAGACAATAAAGGTCACTACATAATACTAAAGGGATTGATCCAACAAGAGGATATAACCCTGTGCATATATGCACCCAATACAGGAACACCTAAATATATAAAAAAAACTTCTAGAGAACTTTAACAGAGAGATCAACAGCAATCATAGTAGGGGATAAAAAAAATAAATAAAATAAAAAAATCAATGAAACCAAGGGCTGGTTCTTTGAAAGGATAAACAAAATTGATAAACCATTAGCCAGACTCCAAGAAACAAAAGAAAGACGACCCAAATAAATAAAATCAGAAATGAAAGTGGAGAAGTATTCATCAACACCACAATAATACAAAGGATTCTAAGAAAATACTATGAACGACTATATGCCAACAAGCTGGACAATATGGATGAAATAGACAAATTCCTAGAAAAATACAATCTCCCAAAACTGAATCAGGAAGAATAAAAAAACCTGAATAGGCCAATAACAATTGATGAAATAGAAGCAGAAAAACACAAACAAACAAAAAAAACCTCCCATCAAACAAAAGCCCAGGTCTGGACGGCTTCATGGGGAAGTTTACCAAACATGCAAAGAAGAACTAACACCTATACTCCTCTAACTGTACTTCAGAAAATCCAAGAGGAAGGAACATTTCCAAACACTTTTTATGAGGCCAGCATTATCCTAATTCCAAAACCTGATAAAGACACTACAAAAAAAGAGAATCACAGGCCAATATCCCTGATGAACATAGATGCTAAAATCCTCAACAAAATCTTAGCAAATATTATTCAGCAATATATTAAAAAGATCATACACCATGATGAAGTGGAATTTATTTCAGGGATGCAAGGCTCAAATCAATAAATGTGATACATCAAATAAACAAATTAAAAGACAAAAATCCCATGATCTTATCAATAGACACAGAAAAATCATTTGACAAAATCCAACACCCATTTTTGATAAAAACTCTCAGCAAAGTGGGAATAAAGGGAGCATATCTTAACATGATAAAGACCATATATGACAAACCTATATATGACCATATATGACAAACCTACAGCCAACATCGTACTCAATGGACAAAAACTAAAACCATTTCCCCTAAAAACAGGAACAAGACAGGGATGTCTACTTTCTCCACTCCTGTTTGACATCATACTGGAAGTGCTAGACATAGCAATCAGATAAGAAGAAATAAAAGGCATCCAAATTGGAAAAGAAGTAAAACTGTCATTATTCACAGATGACATGATATTGTACACAGAAAACCCCAAAGACCCCATCAAAAAACGACCAGACTTAAAAAAAACAAACAACAACAAAAAAAACTACCAGACTTAATAAATGAATTCAGCAATGTAGCAGGATACAAAATTAACACCCAGAACTCTATGGCTTTTTTATACACCAATAATGAACTCACAAAAAGAGAAACTAAAAAAATAATCCCATTTACCATTGCAACAAAAAGTTAAGATACCTAGGAATAAATTTAACTAAAGAGGTAAAAGACCTGTATTTGGAAAACTACAGGACATAGAAAAAAGAGATAGAGGAAGACATAAACAAATGGACGAATAGACCATGTTCATGGGATGGTAGAATAAACATCATTAAAATGTCCATATTACCCAAAGCAATCTATAGATTCAATGCGATCCCCATTAAGATACCAATGGAATATTTCACAGATCTAGAACAAACTCTCCAAAAATTCATCTGGAATAAAAAAAGACTCTGAATAGCCGCAGCAATCCTGAGAAAGAACAACAAAGTTGGAGGGATTACAATACCAGATATTAAGCTATATTACAAAGTCACTGTTCTCAGAACTGCCTGGTACTGGCACAAGAACAGACAAATAGACCAATGGAACTGAACAGAGAACCCAGAAATTGAACCAAGCCATTGTGCTCAATTAATATTTGACAAAGGAGGCAAGAACATACAATGGAGTCAAGATAGTCTCTTCAATAAATAGTGTTGGGAAAATTGGACAGACACATGCAAAAAAAAAAAAGAAAGAAACTAGACCACCAATTTACACCATACACAAAAATAAACTCAAAATAAAGGACTTAAACGTGAGACAGGATACCATAAAAATCTTAGAAGAATCCACAGGCATTCAGACATATATCGTAGCAATGTCTTTACGGATACAGCATTGGAAACTAAGGAGAAAATAAACAAATGGGACTACATCAAAATAAAAAGCTTTTTCACAGCAAAAGAAACCATCAACAAAACAATAAGAAAGCCCACTGCATGGGAGAACATATTTGCCAATGTTATCTCCATGAAGGGTTTAATCTCCAACATTTATAGGGAACTCATACAACTTAACAAAAGGAAGATAAACAATCCAATCAAAAAATGGGAAAAGGACCTAAATAGACACTTTGCAAAAGAGGACATTCAGAAAGCCAAGAGACATGAAAACATGCTCAAAGTTACTACTCATCTGAGAGATGCAAATCAAAATGACAATGAGGTACCATCTCACACATGTCAGAGTGGTTATCATCAACAAAAGTGCTGGCAAGGATGCGGAGAAAAAGGAACCCTCGTTCACCAATGCGAATGCAGACTGGTGCAACCATTATGGAAAACAGTATGGAGTTTCTTCAAAAACTTAAAAATGGAACTCCCATTTGACCCAGTGATCCCACTTCTAGGAATATCTCCCAAGAAAACAGAAATACCAATCAGAAAGGATATATGCACCCTTATGTTCATAGCAGCTCAATTTACAATAGCTAAGATTTGGAAACAGCCTAAGTGCCCATCAGTAGGTGAGTAGATTAAAAAATTGTGGTACATCTATACGGTGGAATACTATGCTGCAGTAAAAATGAAGGAACGTTTACCATTGAAACAGCATGGATGGACCTGGACAGCATTATGCTAAGTGAAATAAGCCAGTAGGAGAAAGATACATATCACATGATCTCACTCATTTGTGAATGAGCAACATAAACTGATGAACAAAAATAGAGCCAGAGAAAAAGAATATTTTAGAATATAATACAAGTAATCCTGTTATGTGCAGATTTTTAATACTTTCTACAACTTTTGTGATATTATACTATGTTAGTACAGTTTTGGTAATATTATATTTTAAATCTCTTTTCTTGAAATATTAGTTTACTGCATATAACATTACATTTAAAATCATTTCTCTTGAAATATTTAAACAAACAAGCAAAAAACAATGGGAAAAATACTCTCGGGCGAGGATTTAAATAAATATAAATATATATATATTTAAAATTTATTTAGAGGAACTAAATTTACGGTTAGAACATGTGATCCTGGCTATGCTGTCGTATTCCAAGGAATATACCTACTGGTTTCTGGGAGCAAAGCAAAAGAATAACTAAATAAGGTCTGCTGGGAAACTCTTATAGAGAAGTCTGTTTTTTGTTTGTTGTGGGTTTTTTAAATTTAAATTCTTTATTCTTTAAACTATTACATATGTCTCCTTTGTCCCCCATTGACCTCTCCCTGGCCATTCCCACCCCCAAGAGAGGCTGTTTTTAATGTAGAAAGCTAGGTCATCTTAGGAAGGGTTGTAGAGCCCTAGCCCGTTTGGCTCAGTGGATAGAGCATCGGCCAGCAGACTGAAGGGTCCCAGTTTTGTAGGAGGCTCGATTGCAACCTAGGTTGCAGGCTCGATTCCCTGGCCCTGGTCTGGATAGATGAAGCAGGCAACCAATCAATGTTTCTCTCTCTCTCTCTCTCTCTCTCTCTCTCTCTCTCTGCCTCTACCCCCCGCTCCCTACCACTAGCTCTAAAAATCAATGGATAGAGTGTCGAGTGTCGGCCTACAGACCAAAAGGGTCCTGGGTTCTATTTCGGTCAAGGGCACGAACCTTACTTGCAGGCTCCTCCCAGGCCTGGGCCCTGGTTGGGGTTCATGCAGGAGGCAAGCACTTGATATGTTTCTCTCACATTGATATTTCTGTCTTTCCCTCTCTCTTTTTCACTCTCTCTCTAAAAAAAAAAAAAAATCAATGGAAAACTATCCTCGGGTGAGGATTAACAAAATAAGCCAACAACAACAACAAAAAACCACACACACACAGAAGTAGGGCTGTGGAAAATGGAATTTAGAAAAATAAACAGAAGCAAACCATAAGGTTGCCCTGAGGACTATGAGAGGTTATTTCCCCTTATTTTTTCAAAAATATATTTTCATTAATTTCAGAGAGGGAGAGGGAGAGAGAAAAACATCAATGATGAGAGAGAATCATTGACTCGCTGCCTCCTGCACGCCCCCTACTGGGAATCAAGCCGGAAACCTGGGCATGTGCCCTTGAGCGGAATCAAACCCAGGACCTTTCAGTATGTAGACCAACGCTCTATCCACTGAGCCAACTATCCCCTTCTCCTTATTAATACTTTTGGGAAAATTGAAATCACTGTAAAAGGGGAAATGACTAAGGTCCTTGTAGATCCTGGGGCTACTTTATCCGTTTTTAAACCCTCCCCAATTAAGTAGCACTCTCCCTTGGAGTAAATCTTCTATACAAATGGTAGGGACAGCTAAATCAGAACCAGTTCGCTTCTAGCTAGGGAATGTTATGGGGCAATATACAGGATGTCCCCAAAAATGTATTCATACTTTAACAGCTGATAGCTCAACTGATGTCTTTCTTTTCAAATGTAACCCATTGGAATTAATTATTCAAAGTGTGTATACATTTTGGGGGGACACCTGTATATTTTTACTAGTTAAATCTGCCCCAATTCACCTGACATGGTGAGATTTTCTTTTTTAAGTGAAAGTGAGTTTATTTATTTTTGTAAAAAATAGTTTTATTGATTTTTTACAGAGAGAAAGGGAGAGGGATAGAGAGTTAGGGACATTGATGAGAGAGAAACATCAGTCAGCTGCCTCTTGCACACCCCTTACTGAGGATGTGCCCGCAACCAAGGTACATGCCCTTGACCGGAATCGAACCTGGGACCCTTGAGTCCGCAGGCCGACGCTCTATCCACTGAGCCAAACCAGCTAGGGCTGAAAGTGAGTTTATTAGTGAAGCAGTGAGACAAATGGACCACTTCACAAAGCAGCTGAGATTTTCTTGAAATCAAGGACGGCCACATATCCTTTTCTAGAAAGGTGGAATGTGTTTAGAAACAAATTATCCAGATGCTGAACTAATTGGGAAAAATAATGATTTTAAAGGAACCCCACAAGAGGAAACGAATCTTGAAACTGAACGTCTGTTATAGGTCATTCCAATACAACGTCAGGCCTTTTCCAGTCATGAATATCCTTTAAGCACAAGCTGGAATTCAGCCCACTATACAAGGTTACTTCTGAGAGGGGGGGGGGGGGGGCGCCCTGTAATTCTCCTATCCTTCCAGTAAAAAACAAAAACACTGAAATGGGAAAGGATGGGGATTTGTACGGGATCCCACACCCATCTGGGGAGGGGCAGCGGGTGGGAGTGGGCAAGGCTAGCTCCTGCGACCAGCGCTCCATGTGAGAAAAGGGGGAACCTGAGGCCGACAATGGAAGCAGGCAGGGTAGGGCGCTCAGAACCCCCTCCTGCTTGCCTTGCTGTGCTCTTAGGGGGCGGCCAGCATAGTGCAGGGCCCAGGGAGGTGGGGAAGGAAGGAAAGAGGGTGAGCGCCACCTGGTGAGACCCAGGGGCCAAGCAGCCCCTCCACTGGCCACACCTGCGGCTGCGGCCAGTGCGGTGCAGTGGGCACGTCAGAGGGAGAGGGGGGCTCTGGCCCCTCTGAGGCTGGGGGAGCCCTCCCAGGCCCCTTCGTGGGAAGCCCGCGGGCAGGGAGGGAAAGAAGGCCCACCCGCCCCTCCCCACCGACAGCAGGAGCCCGGGGAGCAGCGTCCCCGCCACAGAGGGAGTGGGCGCGGCCCCGGGGGGAGGTCAGCTGGGTCCAGGACGGCAGGTGAGTGAACGCACGTGGGTGAGGCGGCGCGGGGAAGCGAGCCCAAAGGCGACCCCCAGAGCGACCGGGGCCGCGCGGTGTAGCGAGGCAGAGCGCGGGGTGACCCGTGGGGCTGGGCGCCGAGGCCCGGCCCGCCCCGCCGCCCGCAGCCCGAGGGCGGCCTCCCTGGAGCCGAGCCAGCAGCGCCCGGGGAGCACCGGGCTCGGAGCCCCAAGGAGGGCACGGACCTTCTGACTTGAACACAAAATTATCGTGTCGCTTTCATTTTATTTTACTTCCATATTTTTTAAGTTACACTTTTAAATCAGCCTTATGCATGTCTTCTTTTTTTTTAAAAAAAAAATACATTATATACAATTTTTTAAAAATTGATTTCAGAGAGAAAGAGAGAGAGAGAGAAACATCAGTGAAGGGAGAGAATCATGGGCCGGCACGCCCCGCACTGGGGATGGATGGGGCCCGTAACCCGGGTAAGCGCCCTGACCGGGAATCGAACCCGGGACCCTCCAAGTCCGCAGGGCGACGCTCCATCTGCCGAGCCAAAGCGGCCGGGAAGGAATCCCACATGGCGCTGCTTAGCCGGCACGGACACCAAGCTCTCGTTCCACGCGAGTGACAACGCGCAAACCGCAGCCCCGAAGAAGGGCCAACAACGACAAACACAAACGCCGCAGCTTCGTTTACAGACAGACGGACACGCCGACCTCCGGGCTGAGGCCTCCGCCCGAGCCCGCCGCGCTGACGAGCCGCACCTGCCGCGCAAGGCGAGCCGGCGGGTGGAGCTCGGACGCCGGCGGCAGCCTCCCGCCCCCCGGCCCGCGGGTCTGCGGCTCCTCCGCGCACCCGCGCTCGGCCCCACTGGGCGTCCGGGTCTGGGGTGGCCCCCGCCCCGCCGGGGCCGCTGCTCCCCGTGCGTCGCCCACCGCCGCCGGCCCTGCCCGGCTGCGCCCCGGCCTCACTGGAGCGCGGGGCCGAGGTGACACCCTCGCTCAGGGCCCACAGGGGCCTCTGGAAGCCGCCCCCCGCGGCCCCGCACCCGGGACGGGCGTCCCTCCTCCTCCCACAGCCCGCACCTTCTCCTCATGATGGAAGTCTCCCGGCCACCGGACGGCGAGGTCCACGACCTTCTCCACCGGGAACCGAGCGCTGCAACCAGCCCCTAGCACCGGCTCGCTCGGGAGCTGCCACTTCGCGAGCCGTTAGGCACCCGCGGGATTTCAAACCAAACACCGTGGCGGAGCAGGCCTGCGATAGGTGCTCCGTCCTGTCGCTCCTCGCGAAACCCCGCCCTCTCCCCCCCCCCCAGCGGCCTGTCGCGAGAGCCGCTTCTGCTGTCGGGACTTGGGGCTGGGATCGCCTCCTGAGCGCTCGGCCACGCCCGAGCGCCGGCCACTTCCGGCGCCTGGCCACTGGGGGCGCTCTACCAGAGGAGCCCGCCCTGCCGCTACCCTGGGGCGGTTTTGTTTTTAAATTTTTTAATTTAATCCTCATCACAGGATATGTTCTCTTTAATGGACTTTTAAAGGGGACAAATGTAATGCTTTCAACAATAAAGGTTTAATTAAAAATAAATTGATTTTATTTATTTTTAAAATATATTTTATTGATTTTTTTTTACAGAGAGGAAGGGAGAGGGATAGAGAGAAACATCGATCAGCTGCCTCCTGCACACCCCCTCCTGGGGATGTGCCCACAACCAAGGTACATGCCCTTGACCGGAATCGAACCTGAGACCCTTCAGTCTGCAGGCTGATGCTCTATCCACTGAGCTAAACCGGCCAGGGTAAAAATAGATTGATTTTAGAGAGAGGAAGGGAGAGGCAGCTCAATAGGGCACCGGACCAGGGATGGAACCTGCAATCTAGGCCAGCAGTCGCCAACCTTTGGGACCACTGGGTGGTGACCGCTGCCTGAGCTGCGCCCAGGGCTTCCTGCAGGGTTTTTTTTTTTTTAATCTTTATTGTTCATATTATTACAGTTGTTCCTCTTTTTTCCCCCATAGCTCCCCTCCTCCCAGTTCCCACCCCACTCTCTACCCTTACCCCTCCCACTGTCCTCCCCCATAACTGTACGATTTTTGTCTAGTCTCTTCCCACACCCCCAACACCCCTTTTCCCCTGAGAATTGTCAGTCCACTCCCTTTCTATGCCCCTGATTCGATTCTATTCACCAGTTTATTCTGTTCATCAGGTGTTTTTTTTCCCACTTGATTTTTAGGTTCACTTGTTGATAGATATATATTTGTTGTTCATAATTTTTATCTTTACTTTTTCTTCTTCTTCCATGCAGGTTTGACTCCAAGTGCACTCAGTTGCCTGCAAGGGGCAGTGAGCGCAGCGAGCCCACCTCCCAGGTGTGGCACATAAAGGCTTCCCTGCCCACGCCAGCTGGGTGTGGCAGGAGGGGGTTACTAGAAAGGCCTGATGCCTTGCTTCCCTAGCTCATCTGAGCAGCGAGCCTGGGAACTGATCTTTGGTGGCAATATTCCCCAGATGTAGGAAAAAGTGCCCTAGGGAACCCTGCTCGGGGCCAGGAACTTTCTAGACCGGTGATCCCTTAATTACCACAATTCCGTTCAGTGATATGATCCCCATTTTACAGAGCCGGGGAACTGTCTCAAAAAGGTTTATCAATCACTTTTCTTCAGTGATTTTTGGTTGCACAATATCCTGGTGTGTGGATATCTCATAATTCAACTGTTTTGTATTGACGAACACTTAAATCGCAATTTTTACAAATAAATGTCTTCAGACATATATCTTTGCATCATGCATTGTTCTAAGGTTGATTCCCACAAGTGTAACTACTGAACACTCCCTTTCCAGAGAGGTTTAGTTATTCACTGGAGGCCCGGTGCATGAAATTCGTGCACAGGTAGGGTCCCTAGGCCTGGCCAGTGATCAGGGCCCAGCGGGGCCTTCTTTTCCTCTCCTTTCCCGCCCCCCTCCCCCTTGTCAGCTGCCAGCCAGGGCCTTCCTTCATTCTGTCCCCTTGTGGTCAGCACATGTCCTAGTGGGCAGTCGAGCTCCGGGTTGGTAGAAATCCCAAGGGGACAATTTGCATATTAGCCTTTTATTATATAGGAGGATTTGCCCTGCTCACCAAGCGAGCCTCACCAGCAGAGCACCTCCACTTACCCTGGGCAGCTCTTGACGACTGCTGTCCTTTTAGACTTCTTAGTTTCATGGGAAAAAGTGGCATTTCCTTCTTCACACTTGCTTAATTACGACTGAAACTGCCCATTTTCCCATGGGCATTGGCCATCTGCAACTTCTAGAAACTACCTTCCTTTGCCCTTTCCATGAAGGAAAAGTAAAGGATGCTTGCTTGTACTCAGGACCCCATTCTCCTTTCGGAAGAACCTCCACTCTCCCTCTGGGGATGCCTTTCCCTTCCTCTACCCCCAGGTGCGTCGCCTTTACCTTCCTCACTTCCAAGCTCCAAGGGCCCTTCCTTTACCTCTATGACTTGTTTCTGAAGCCCATTTCTTCTATGAATTACTTCCTCGACCTCTGTGAGTTTCCAAATAAATGTTCTCTCATTAAAAAAAAAAAAGTAAAACTAAAATAACGAACCTCATTGGTGCTTTCAACATGCTTTAACTTGTCAGCAGTGTGCCAAACATTTCCCCCACTAATACAGTGGCCCTAGGCACCACGTTTAAATTTTAGCCTAATTTTTTGTTGATTAACTTGCCAGTTTTTCAGAAAAGCTTCAAAAATTTGGGATCTTCACACATGCTCCCAGGCCAGCGTGGTAAGGATGCAGAGATAAGACTATTTTGCTATCGTGTCCTTTACGCTGCCGTTCTGAAGCCAACCAGGTCGTAGATTTCATTGGATGATGGGCGCTCTGAGCATATGCTCAGCATCTAAACACTGTGTGGCCTGAGCTGGTTTAGCTCAGTGGCTAAAGCGTCAGCTTGCAAACGGAAGGGTCCCGGGTTTGATTCCCGTCATAGGCACATGCCTTGGTGCAGGCTCCTTCCTGGTCCAGGCCCTGGTTGGGGACATGAGGGAGGCAACCAGTCAATGTATTTCTCACATCGGTGTCTCTCTCTCCCTCTCCCTTCCACTCTCTCTAAAAATCAATGGGAAAAAAATATTCTCGGATAAGGATTAAAAAAAAAAAAGAGAGAGAGAATTTCAAAAAGGAAAGCATGGTCATCAATGAGATCAAGTTAGTAGAGGACTGAGGGGCCACTAGTAGATGTTCACAATTTTTAAAAGGTAAAGGGAGAGGAAGGCCACTAGAACCAGCAATTAGGAGGGTACTGGTGGCTTGTATAGGGGGACCATTTGTTGACCCCCGAAACTACTCTAACAGGGACACAATCTTTCATTCGGTACCAAGGGGAGGGGGGAAAGCTGAAAACTAAACTGCCTCCTTAATTTGAAACAATAACAAACACTTTTTAAAAAATCTTCATCAAGGATATTTTTCCATTAATTTTTAGAGGGAGTGGAAGAGAGAGGGAAAGACAGAGAGAAATATTGACGTGAGAGAAACATCGATTGGTTGCCTCCTGCGTGTGCCCGACCAGGACCCGGGCTGTGGAGGAGCCTGCCACCCAGGCACGTGCCCTTGACCGGAAGCTAACTCGGGCCCCTCCGGTCCACAGGCCAACACGCTATCCACTGAGCCAAACCGGCTAGGGCAACAGGCACTTTTTTAAGCCTAAGGAGTCACAGAACTTTACAAATAGAAGGTGCTTACCGATCATCTATCTGATCCATCTCCCCATATTATGGTTCTGGAAACTCCAGTAACGGGGTGAGTTCCCAGGAAGACCCAGGGCCACGAGGGTCCAGTCCACGGAGCACGTGAAGCCCCCCGGGAAACCCCGTGCTTCACCAGCAAAGACGGAAGGGCAGGTCCAGCACGAAACACGTGACATTGAACGTAGAGAGGCTTTATTTACAATGACACTCAAACCGGATGTAGCAAAAGATCCTCCTCCTCCTCCATGTCTTCTCAGCAGGGGCTGTACTTCACAACCAAAACAGAAAAACATCCTTGGGCAGGGCGACTCCCTCCTCTGATGTGTCCCCTAAATCCCAAACCGGACCCGTTGCCCAGCCCTGAGCAGGGTGGCTGGGGGGACGCGGAGTCGGCAGCTGCGCCCCCTCCTGCGGGGCCTGGGGAGCGCGTCCAGGGGGCAGCTTCAGCCTTTCACCTCGCTCATGGCCTCCATGAGGCGGGCGCTGTTGGTGACTGCTGTCGTCAGGAAAATGAACCTGAACCCTGAGGAGCCAAAAGCACCAGCACAGGTGAGTACGAGCAGATCAGTGACCCCCCCCCCCAACACTGGCCACGCTACGTAGAACCCCTCCACGGCCCCGCTGGATCCAAGAACCAGTTCACAGGCGCAGACACGTGGGTGCCACGCTCGCTCGGGGCACAGCGACTGGCCACGCCCTGGAGCTGGGCTCCAGCCCCCAGCAAGTGGTCCCCAGAGGGCAGCAGAGGACCTTCG
>PVJC01015478.1:0-12924 GCA_004026665.1 Murina feae
AGGCTGGCTCCTGTATCTTTAAGGAGGTGTTGCTGCAGAAGCCTCTGACGCACTTGGGAGGGGCGGGGCCTCGGGGAGTTCGCCGGGCGGGGCGGAGCAAATAGCTATGGCGCTTCTCAGCCCTGTGCTGAGAGACACCAGGTCTCTGTGTCCCGCGTAATTGCTGCAAGCAACGCTGAGAGAAACCCGCTTTGGGTTTCCACCCGGTGCCAGTCAGCCCCTCTTCTCTGGGTGTCTGTGGGACCTCAGAAACTCGCCTGGAACTGGAGTTCAGAGCTGCTGGGAGCTTGTGGCTCTCTCCGTTTTGGAAAAGAACCGCGACCTCCGGTACCAGCCCTTCCCCGAGCCCCGTGCGCGCGCCTCCGTACCTCTGTACTTTGCTTCCGCTGCTGCTCTGAGTCTCAGACTCTTCTCTAGTTGTAGGATTTTCACTCAGCCAGCCTTCCTGTGGGTGCGAGTGGTGTCCGTGTGTTCTTTTCGTGGTTTTTCTGAAATAGTTGTTCACAGCTGCATATACGGTGTCTACCCTATGCCACCATCTTGTTTCCTAGCTTTTTTATTTTAAAAGTATGTTTTAGTCACCCAAATTGACAGAAATATATACTTGTATATGTTCTTCGATAGTTTGTCTCAGTGATGAAGAGAAAATATTAATGTTGGAGCAGCCAAATGTGGTTCATTCTAGTTGCTTTTTAGGCTATCTTCTATGGAAAGAATTACTAGATTAATTGTATGGTTTTTACCTAATCCTATATTAAAGAAAAACAACCATGATATATTAAAGAAAATATGAGTTTGAAACATGTATGCTTTCATTGAAATGATCACTGTACCTTTAAACTGGTTTATGCTAAGTGAAATAAGCCAGCCAGAAAAAGACAAGTACCATATGATTTCACTCGTATGTGGAATTTAATGAACAAACTGAACTACCAAGCAGTATAGAGACAGACTCGTAGATAGAGAGCCAGGCAGACAGCTCTTCGGGTGGGGGGCAGGGGATGCGTGTTGAGGGAGTGGTTATAGGGATTAAAATAAATATATTTTGGGAAAAATCCAAGAGTCTTTTAAAGCACTTTAAAAGGCATTTCAATTTTTAAAGGCTTTTCAAAACTGTTTTTAAAAGTTACCCTTGAAAAGTATTTTAAGATATTTTAGAAAGACTTTAAAATTATTTTGGATTTACTTTCATTAATTTGTATATATGCATATTAAAGATGTGTATGTGCTTTAGATCTTATTACAAGTATACATATCCTTCCCATCTTTTCTTTATTATTTTCTTATGAGCCTATGTAAACTTAAATCTCTAAGCAAGACTTTCTGGAGTACTTGGTGATTCTAGCACCTTTTATTTGCATAGTTTCATAAATATAATGAAGCCATCGCCAGAGTAGCTCAAGTATTTTTTTAGTCAATGATAAAAAAGCTAAAATCCTCTGAAGTAATTTTTTGTATTTTTATTACAGGTAAATTGGGATATTCACATTGTACAGAAACGGAGGTAAGAGAATGCTCAAATATTTCTTACTAAAGCAGTTTTGTAGTCCTATACAATGTAGCTCTGAGTACTAATGGGGTCTCTATGGGTCTTGGTCTGATAAGAATGTGTTGAGAGCAGGTATGTCTTTTACATTTAGGAAGAGTAAAATGTGAATAAGTCAGTTATCTTGTCCATGTTTTTAAAATGTCAGGGTGTGATATAAAGATAAGCTAAATCATCGTTTAAATTGGTTCTTGAGTTATTTGTGAAATTGAGTTAGCTAAGATTAAGAGCCCTTAATTTGAAATAGTTTGTTTTTTTCATCATCCAATCTTGTGTGTCATAATAAAGGAATAATTTGAATGTGTTGGACTCCTATGGAGCTGCCTTGGTGTAGGGAAAAACAGGGATGTGGAAACAGTGTTTCTGTAAGATTGATAATGGATTAATTGCTTTGTTACTTGTATAAGTAGGATTTTTAATTTTTAATTTCACATTCTAATTGTAAAATTTAAGGAATTCCACGATTCCAGGTGCTCCTCTCAGGAATTTCAAGTATAAAACTGAAATATGAGGGCAGCCTCCATGAGTTATGTGTGTGTGTGTTCCTTTCAGGAACTATTGCATCCTTGTTACATGAGGAGTCTTAAGTCTTGAGTTTATAGCAGTGCCTAATTTTACCTGTAAGGATTTCAGAAGTTACTTTTCTAACTTTATAATACATCTACATGTTAAAAGCAGGTGTTAATAAATTTTAACTGTTCTTTAAAATGTAAGGCTCCTAAGGCATTATATTGTATGATAAGGGAGCAAAAATAATTTGCTATTTTTGTATTTAAAAGTTATACAATTCATTTTTTTGTATTTTCTATTCAACTTTGAAAGTAGAGATAATTTTTTCCAAATTAGCTATAAAAATAGGCAAGAACTTACAATTTTTATGTTGCAAGGATTTTTGATGTACGTGCTGTTCAATATGATATAAAGGAGTGCGATTTGATGTGAGCCAAAAGATATAAGTTCTGTATGTGGTTTCTGGTGTGCGTCTTTCTAGCTATGTAATTTTGAGCAAGTAATTTTTTTCTTAGAACTTTTGCTTTCATATCTGTAATATGTTAATGATAGTCCCTGCTAACCTCACAGGTTGTGAAATTTTTGAGGCAATAAATGTGAAAATGTTTTGTAAGCCCCAAAGACACTGTTATATTTAGCAAGATGACACAAATATAGTCAGCATTTATCTGTATTTAGGTAATGAAATGTGAGGGTTTTATATACAAGACAGAGTCGTAAGTCTTATTGTTCTGTCTTATGGCAATACAAGCCATAAAATCAACCTTTAACATATTGTTTAGTACTTGCTTTGTATAGGATTATCATTTCAGTTTATCTCCTAATTATCTCCTAACCCTGATCCTTTGATCTAAAACTTATTCCGGTCACCAAAAGAATTGAAATCTAAACAGAACTTTCTTCCAGGTTTTAAAAAATATTATAGCTACTTAAAGAAGAAAAATCACAAGCAAATAAAAATTTCAGTCTGATATTTAGTTTATAAAATTGGTTCCAGGGTAATTTTTAAGGGTAAACAGTGGTGGTTACCTCTGAGGAGACTGGAATTTTGAATGGTGATTTACCAATATTGCTTGGATTTAAAAAAAAATGAGACTGATCTCACTTACATGTGGAATCTATTAAACAAATAAATGGATGAACAACATAGGTCCATAGGCATGGATCCATGGAACAGAATGACAGATCTCAGAGGGGAAGAAAGGGGAGGGTGTGGGAAGAGATTAACCAAAGAACATATATGCCATATATGCATAGTCTATGGACACAGACAGTAGTGTGGGGAAGGCCAAGGGTGGGGCGGAGGCTAAGTGGATGAGGGCAAAAGGGAGGAAAGTGGGAGACATCTGTAATACTGTCAACAACAAATTAATAAAAAAGAAAAAAATTAGGCTGTCTCTGTATATACTTCAGTAATTACAGTAATGAAAAGGAGGGGCAGTAGAGCAAGTGGGAACTTTTTCAAGAAGTTTGGTGACTTGAGGACAGAGCTTAAGTAGGAAGTTTTGTTTCGTTTCATTTCTGTTTTTATTTTAAGGAAGACAGTATATGTGGTGGTGGTGGTGGTGGTGGTGGTAAGGGAACCAAGAAACAGTGACACTGGAGTCCAAATTAGAGACTGGATATTTGCTGAAAGCAGACGTAGGGCTACATCTAGAAGATGACTAGACTAGAGCAGTGGTGCTCGAAGGCTTGTGGGAAGACTCTGGGGAGGCGGCTTCCTGATACCCTTTCAAGGTCAGGAGAAAAATATTTTCAAAGCAATACTAAGATATTCTTTGCCCTTTTACTTTCGTGTTCTCAAGAGTGTACAGTGGGGTTTTCAGGGCTGCATGGATGTGGGTCTGTGACTGATACCAGATTGCAGAAGCAGATAAGAGATTGAGCCAGCATTTATCAAACATGACCTTTAAGAGTTTTGCAAAAATGTAAAACAATATCACCTTTCTCACTCCTTTTAAAAATAGTTTTTCCATAAAAATGTTACTGATATTGTTTAATCTTATTTTTTTAAAATATATTTTTATTGATTTCAGAGAGGAAGGGAGAGGGAGAGGTAGAAACATCAATGATGAGAGAGATCAATTGATTGGCTGCCTCCTGCATGCCCCGCACTGGGGATGGAGCCTGCAACCCACACATGTGCCCTTGACCAGAATCGAACCTGGGACCCTTCAGTCCGCAGGCTGACGCTCTATCCACTGAGCCAAACCAGCTAGGGCTAATATTATTTTTAAATTATTTAATTTAAATAAAAAATATCTCAGTTTTCATTTCTAATACAGTAAATATTGACAGGTTATAGCTCACATACACAAGGCTCCTTGGACTCCTCAGTAATTTTTTAGAATGTAAAGGGATCCAAAAACTAAAATGTTTGAGAACTGTTGGGCTGGGAGATAGTAGAGGTGCTTATTCCTGAGAAACAGAATTGAGAGTTAAGAGAGGTAAAACCAGAGCAAAACCAGGAAGTTGAGGGAATCCTTGATGTAAGGATTTTAGCCAATCTTTCGACAGTGAGAAGACAGGGTTATTTTTGAGAGTGAGGTTACACTGGATCAGAAAGGTGACTGCTAGAGCCTCTTTTTACCCTGAAATTGTTTTTCTATTGAGAAGAGATTCCTCGTTCTTTTTGTAAGTTAAAAAGCCCATCAAGCTCTTGCTGGTATGAAGTCCAGATTAAGAAAAAGGCTGCTAACAAGTTGTGTAGGTAAGTAGAAGCGAGATCTCCGATAGATGGAATAGCATATTGCTAGTTCCACATGGAATGCAGGCTTACCCCAGCCTTTCTGAATTGGGAAGGGTGTTATTGGGAAGAGGAAGTGTGGTAGGAAAACAGAATCTCCTCACTTTTCTGGGTCTGTAGGACCCTCATCAAGTTATGTGGTTGAAATACGTAACTTTAAGTTCGACTGTTTTTATAGTACATCAAATTGCTACAAATTATTTTCTACTTTTAATTTTCTCTATAATGTATCTTATACAAACCAAACAAAATTATGACTTTAGATAAAGCAAGGCGGCCATATATACGTATTTGGTCAACTTTTATGTGATCTTTTACCTCAAGAGTACTTTAGTGTTTCTTAAAATCAACTACAGGTGACCCTTGAAAACTTGGGGGTTAAGGGTGCTGATCCCTTATACAGTCAAAAATCCATTATAATTCTTTTGGGGGTTAATCCTCACCTGAGGATATTTTTTCCATTTATTTTTAGCAAGAGTAGAGAGGGAGAGGAAGAGAGAGAAACATTGATGTGAGAGAGACACATTGATTGGTTGCCTCATGAACAAACCCCCGACTGGGGCTCAGTATCAAACCTGCAACCCAAGTACATGCCCTTGACTGAGAATCGAACCCAAGACCCTTTGACATGCAGGCCAGTGCTTTAATCACTGAGCAACACAGGCTAGAGCAAGCATGTCAAACTCAAAGGCTGACACAGGCCAAATAAGGGTTAAGTTTATGTGGGCCGAAAAAAAACAAAAGGTTTAATTTTCATAGAACTGTAGGTTTATTTCGATAGAGACATGCTGAATACAAAGGGCTGAAATAATGAGTAATTATTAATGAATATTCGTTGTGGGCTGCATGAGGCCCTGGGGCTACGAGTTTGACATGCTTGGGCTAGAGCCATTATAATTTTTTACTCTAAAGTTGGCCCCCATATCCACAATTTCCTTATCCACGGATTCAACCAACTGTGAATCAAAAACAGTTATTTTTCATCTGTGGTTGGCAAACCATGGTTGGGAAATGTAGGTAGGTCTGAAGTTGGGAAAGCAAAAATACTGTTCTAAAAGACATGCACTTTTTTTTTTTTTTTTTTTTTACATTAATAGGTAATTTAATTTTCCCTACAACTTTTTTTCTTCATTTTTTTGAAGGTATAATTTATATACAGTAAAATTTAACCTCTTGAGTTACAATTGAGTTTTGACAGATACATAAAGTTGTGTTAACTAATCTCACAATCAAGTTCTATCACAGCTCAAAATTCCCCCCATTTCCCTTGTAGTTAGTCCCTCCTCCCACCAACCCTTGGCAATCACTGATCTGTATTTTGCCCCTTTTATTTAAACAGTGTACTACTGTCAGTACAGTGTACTACTGTCTTCTCTGGGAGTGGCTCAGATTGATATTTATCAATTCTTGAGTGATTAACCTTTACTTGTGGGTACTTGTCTGCCAAGGAAGCAGTCCTTGATCCATAATATAGAGGGAGCTTACATCCCATTTTACAAGTTTTTTCTGCTGCCATTATTTAAATAGTTTTGTGGGTTAAAGAAAATTGCTAAGTACTTAACAATACTGAAACAATGTATTTGAATTTTCAAGTATTTTAATTGTGGCCTTTTCACTGTTGTTTTCAGTTTTCAAATTTCAGCACATTCCTGTCTTCTATTAACCACCACTATTATGAAGCACTCAGAGGCCCTTAACCTTTAGCAGGAAAGAAGGTTAAATGAATAACTAAAACAATCCTGTTGTTCCCCTTGGAGGATTAGTTCTATTTAAGTGGAATAGGTTAAAATATTATATAAGGTTAACTTTTGTCAGTACTTTCATCTTGATAGAGCTAGTTTGTAAAAATAATAGCATAATAGAAATATTTAAGCTTTACTGAGGGAAATTATTAAAAACACTCATGTTTATCCCTGACCAGTGTGGTTCAGTGGATAGAACCTTGGCCCGCACACAAAGGGTGGTGGGTTCGATTCCTGGACAAGGGCAAGGTAACTTGGTTGCAGGGTTGTTCCCTGGCCACAGTCAGGGTGTGTTGTGTGCAGGAGGTAACCAATTAATGTGATTCTCTCACATTGGTGTTTCTTTCTCTCTCTCTCTCTCTCTCTCTCTCTCTCTCCCTCCCTCCCTCCCTCCCTCCCTCCCTCTCTCCCTCTCTCCCTCTCTCCCCATTTTGTCCCTTCCCTCCCTCCCTGCCTTCCACTCTCACTAAAAATAAATGGAGCCCTAACCGGTTTGGCTCAGTGGATAGAGCGTCAGCCTGTAGACTCAAGGATCCCAGGTTCGATTCCAGTCAAGGGCATGAACCTTGGTTGTGAGCACATCCCCAGTGGGGAGTGTGCAGGAGGCAGCTGATTGATGTTTCTCTCCCATCGATGTTTCTAACTCTCTATCCCTCTCCTTTCCTCTCTGTAAAAAAATCAATAAAATATATTTAAAAAAATAAATGGAAAAATGTTAATCCTCAGATGAGGATTAACAACAACAACAAAAAATTAAAAATAAAAACACTCATGTTCATATTTTGAAAATAAACTTCACATATACTTTATATAAATACTTTGTTTATTCCCACATCATCTTTTTTAAAATAAGTTTTTATTTTTCAATTATAGTAGATGTACAATATTATATTAGTTTCAGGTGTACAACCCAGTGATTAGACATTTATACAACTTATGAAGTGATCACCCTGATAAATCTAGTACCCATCTGACAGCATATATAGGTTATTATATTATTGGCTATGTTCTCTATGCTGTACTTTATATCCTTGTGACTATTCTATCACTACCAATTTGTACTTCTTTTTTTTACCTGTCAATCCCCTTCCAATTTGGCAACTGTCAAAATGTTCTCTGTATCTATGAGTCTGTTTCTGTTTGCTAATTTATCTTGTTTTTTTTTTAAATTTTACTATTTTAAAAAATATATTTTTATTGATTTCACAGAGAAAGAGAGTGAAACATCAGTGATGAGAGAGTATTATTGATCACCTGCCTCCTGCACACCCCCACACTGGGGATCGAGCCCACAAAGTGGGCATGTGCCCTAAATAGAATTGAACTGTGAATTTCTGGTTCATAGGTAGGCACTCAACCACTGAGCCATACTAGCCAGGCTATCTTGTTTTTTTAGATCCCACAATTAAGTGAAATCATATGGCATTTGTCTTTCTCTGACTTATTTCACTCAGCACGATACCTTCTAGGTCATGTTGTTGCAGATGACAAGATTTCATTTTGTTTGTTTGTTAATTTTCACCTGAGGATGTTTTTCTCATTGATTTTTAGAGAAGAGAAAGTGAAGGGAGGAGGGGGAGGGAGAGAGAGAGAGAGAAAGAGAGAGAGAGAGATAGAGGAACATCAATGTGAGACACATTGATTGGTTGCCTCCCACATGCACCCTGACCATACCTAGGGAACCAACCTGCAATCAAGGTGCCTGCCCTTGACTGGGAATCGAACCTACAACCCTTTGCTGCATAGGCGGGTGCTCTTAACTACTGAGTAACACCAGCCAGGACTTCATTATTTTTTATGGCTGAGTCATACTCCATTGTTTACATGCATTACTTCTTTATCCATTCAAGAATTGATGGACACTTACATTGTTTCCATATATTGACTATTATAAATAATGCTACAATGAACATATGATTGATAGATATTTATTACCATTTTATTCATACTTTTGATCTTTTTTTTCTTCTTCGTAAAGAAATTTTTATTGACTTCAGAGAGGAAGGGGGAGGGAGAATTAAATAGAAACATCAATGATGAGGGAGAATCACTGATCGGCTACCTCCTGCACGCCCCTGCTGGGGATCGACCCCACAACCCGTGCATGTGCTCTTGACTGGAATCGAACCCTGGACCTTCTGGTCGGCAGGCCGACATTCTATCCACTTAGCCAAACCAGTCAGGGCTCTATATTAGTTTTTATGTTTCCTATTTCTTTGTTGACAGTCTCACTGAGATCATTGAGCATCTGTATAACCAGTGTTTTGAACTCTGAATGTGGTAGATTGCTTGTCTCTATTTGTTTCTTTTTTTTTTCTTTTTTTCCTGGAGTTTTGTTCTGTTCTTTCATTTGGGACATGTTTCTTTTTTCCTGTCTCCCTCTGTTTGTTTCTGTGTATTAAATAGAGCCCCACATTAGCTTTTAAAATATACTTTGGTGCTTACTATGTGCTAAGTATTGTTGTAGACATTAATTCTCATAAATTTATGAATTGAATGCTATTATTATTCATATTTTAGAAATGAGAGCTAAAGTATAGAGAGGTTAAGTAACTTACTTAAGTACTATAATCAGTTCACTCAGGTTTCTCTTAATCAGCCTTTATTTATCCACAATGTAAGGTGTCTGCATAATGCTGATCGTTAATTTAGCGCCCCATTTGGGACAGTGAAATGCCTGAGTGTCTCCTTATTGTGTATGCGCCTCTTACCTGCGACTATTTCAACTCCTAGCATTATGTAGGCAGGGAATGTGTTTCTGCTAGATGTAAACTGGGCAAAGGAGCGAACCTAGTCCATGAACTTTCAACCCCAGTGGTTAGTTGAATATAGGGTTCTGTACCATAGTAATTTGAGAAGCAGTTGATTCTAAATTACTCAGAACTACCTAAGTCCCTTTAGTCCCTGCCTGCCAGCCCCTCCTGTGCTGTGCCTTCCTGGCCAGGCCTGGAGTGACACCACCACCATCATGCCAGCCATGTTCAAAGGTGGTGGGATGTGGGGGCTTGAAGTGTTCATCTCTGACATCTGGAACTTTAAGAGAATCAACCAGGAACTGGCTATCATTCGCTCCAAGTTCAAAGACGGCAAAGCCTTGAACGGCAACAGTAAGAAAAAAAAAGTGTGTAGACTGCTCTTCATCTTCCTGCTGGGCCATGACATTGATCTTGGTCACATGGAGGCCATGGACCTGCGTAGCTTTAGCAAGTACACAGAGAAGCAAATGGGTTACCTGTTCACCTCATTGCTGGTGAACTCTAACTCTGACCTGATCTGGTTCGTTACTATTGCCATCAAGAATGATCTGACCAGCCATAACCCCATCTTCCCCTTGCATCCTGGTGGGTGGGGACAGCATAGATAGCCTGCATCAGAACTCGCCCCTGTGCCTGTTGAGGCTGTACAGGTCCTCGCCCGACCTAGTGTGCACAGGCAAGTGGATGGCCCACAGTATGCACCTGCTCCATGACCAGCACCTGGGTGTGCTCACAACTGCTGTCAGCCTCATCACCTGTCTCTATAAGAAGAACATGGATGACTTCCATACTTGCATCCCACCGGAGCCAGATTGTCTCCTCAGCCTCCACTGACCTCCAGTACTACACGTATTACTTCATCCCAGCACCCCCGCTCTTTGTGAAGCTTCTATGGCTGCTGTAGTGCTACCCCTGCCAGAGGATGTGGATGTGAAAGGGAGGCTGTTTGAGTGTCTGGGGATAGTGCTCAGCTGGAGCCTCCCAAGTCCAAGAAGGTCCAGCACTCCAGTGTCTAGAATGCCATCCTTTTTGAGACCGTCAGCGTCATTATCCACTATGACAGTGAACCCAACCTTCTGGTTCAGGCCTGTAATCAGCTGGGTCAGTTCTTACAGCACCGGCAGACCAGCCTGTGCTTCCTAGCATGGAGAGCATGTGAACGCTGGGCAACTTTGAAGTCTCCCACAAGGCAGTCAAGACCCACATCAACACTGTCATCAATGCCTTCACGATGGAGTGGGATTGGAAGAGCTTAATGGGGGCGGGGGGGAAGGAGAACCTATGTAATACTTTCAACAATAAAGATCAAAAGAAAAATGCCCTAACTGGTGTGGCTCAGTGGAGAGAGTGTCGGCCTGCGGACTGAAGGGTCCCAGGTTCAATTCCGGTCAAGGGCATGTACCCTGGTTGCAGGCATATCTACACTGAGGAGTGTGCAGGAGGCAGCTGATCAATGTTTTTCTCTATCCCTCTCCCTTCCTCTCTGTAAAAAATCAATAAAATACATATTTAAAAAAAAAGAAAAGAAAAGAAAAAAAAAGATGCTAATAATATGCTAGTTAAATTAACTCTAAAAAAAATAAAGAGATGGAGTGGAACAGCAACATGCTACTGGGCACCTGACCTTCTCTACCCATGTGCCAAGCAGATCATGTCAGAGGTGTGATACCTGGAGACGCCTTAACTACGCCATCTGTGAAGAGATCATCCTGCAGGTGGCATCCTGGCCAAGAAATACACAGCAGACTGCAGCTGTTGTGGACACCATCCTCAACCTCATCTGCATCGCAGGTGGCAGTGAGGAGATGTGGTACTGCATGCTGCAGGTTATCAACCACCATGATACTTAAGGCTGTGTTTAAGTTGCTCCAGACCACAGCCTGTCACAAGAACATGGGGAATCTGATTGCTGGGGAGCCCCGCTCCAGCCCCCAGTGCAATTCTCACTGCTATATTTCAGGTTCCATCTGTTCAGTGTGGCAATGTGGGCCGTGCTGCTGTCCCTACTTCAAGTCCATCAACCTCTTCCTGGAGAGCAAGGCCACCATCCAGGGCATGCTGTGGGCCTCCCAGCTATGCAGTGCAGATGTGCAGCTGCAGTAGCATGTGGTTGAATACTTCTGTCTCAGCTCAGTGTCCGGCATGGACATCTTGGTCACGGTGCTGGAGGAGATGCCACCCTTCTCCAAGTGTGATTAGTTCATCCTGGCCAAGCTGAAACGCAAGAAGGGGCAGGGGACGGCTGGAAGGATCCAACCAGCAATAACGTCAGTGGGGGTGTGGAGCCCACCTCCAGCACCTTGTTGATGCCTTCCCACTCCCATGACCTTTTGGGGCTGTCGGCAGCCCCTGCCACAGCAGCACCCCAGGCTCCCTCCATTGCAGGCAACTTCCTGGTGGATGTCTTATCTGGTGGCCTGGCCACTGAGCCCAGCCTGGGGCCCACCCCTGAGGAGGCCTTTTTTGGGACCTGAACCCCTGAGGGCATTGGCCCACCCATCCCAGAAGTTGGTGAACTTCTGAATAAGTTCGTGTACAAGAACAATGGGGTCCTGTTTGAGAACCAGCTGCTGCAGGTTGGATTCAAGTTGGAGTTCAGGCTGAAATTGGGCCACATGCATCTCTTCTATGGCGACAAGATCTTGGTACAGTTCCAGAACTTTATGCCTACTGTAATCCACTCTGGAGACCCCCAAACTCAGCTGTCTGAGCAAACCAAGCCATGCAGGTAGACGGAGGGGTGCAGATGCTCAACATCGAGTGATTGTGGGATTTCCTGACACCCCTACTCCTGTCAGTGTGCTTCAGGGGTTGGGGAGCCCCTCATTTCCTCACCCTGAAGCTCTTGGAAATCATCAACAAGTTTTTCCAACAGTGATGGCAGTCTAGGACTTCTTCCAGCATTGGAAGCAGCTGAGCCTCCTCCAGCAGGAGGCACAGAAAATCTTCAAAACCAACTACTCCACTGATGCTGAAGTCACTAAGGCCAAGCTCCTGGGGTTTGGCTCTGCTATCCTGGACAATGTGGGCTCCAACCCTGAGAACTTCATGGGGCTGAAGTCATTCAGACTCAGCCCTGCAGCTGGGTTGTTTGCTCCAGCTGGAGCCCAGTTTCTAGGTTTAGATGTACCGGCTGACCCTGTGTTAAAGGAAGGAGCCTGTCTCTTGTCATGTGTGTGAGCTGCTGGCCTAGCAGTTCTGAGCACTGGACTCTGCCCCCAGGGATGTGGCCAGCACAAAGAAGCCCCCGGGACTGAGAGAGCTTTGTTGGATGGGGCAGTGAGAGGACCTGTACTGGTGACAGGTGTGTAGAGGATGTCTGGGACCTTCCTCTGGTCTTTTGTATTTTATTTTTGTTCACCTGCTGCTGTTTACATTCTGGGGGTAAGGGGCAGCCTGTCCCTTCCTTCTGCTCCTAAGCACAGAGGGGAGAGGGACCAGGGAAGCAGGTGCCTCTTCCCCTCCCACCCCACCCTGTTGTGGCCCCTCCTGCCCCTTTCCTGTCAATGGACTACAGGAAAAAAATAAACTGTAGTAATATATATATAGCAATTACAGCATTGGATCTTCTCTTTTAGTAAAAGGCTTTGTCTGCTTTTAAACTTTAAGGGTTTATAAGTGGAA
>PVJC01015478.1:13024-24665 GCA_004026665.1 Murina feae
TTATGGTTTGAACTGCTTATCTCACTACTAAATCCTTAGAAGAAACTCCCCTTTTCTCCTACTATATCTACCCCTTTGTATCTTACAATAAACGAGACTTGATCAGAAACCTGTCTTGTCTCCATCTCTTGTGTCTCTTGTCCCATCATTCCCACTCCCCCCCTAGGGTCTCCGTTGACTGAACCCGCGGGTCGGGACAGAATTGCATGTATTACATCTGATAAGGGGTTAATTTCCAAAATATATAAAAAACTTATACAACTCAACACTAGGAAGACAAACATTCCAATTTCAAAATGAGCAAAGGACCTGAATAAACACTTCTCCAAAGAGAATATACAGATGGCCAACAGACATATGAAAAAAAATGGTCAATGTCAGTAATGATCAGAGAGATGCAAATTAAAACTGCAAAGAGATATCACCTCACACCTGTCAGAATGGCTACCATCAATAAGTCAACAAATAAGTGCTGGTGAGGATGTGGAGAAAAGGGAACCCTAGTGCACTGTTGAGGTGAGTGCAGACAGGTATAGCCATTGTGGAAAACAACAGTGTGAATTTTCCTCAAAAAATTAAAAATGGAGCTGCCTTTTGACCCAGCGATCCCACTTCTGGGAATATATCCTAGGAATCCTGAAATACCAATCAGAAAGAATACATGCACCCCTATGTTCATTGCAACATCTATATTAATAAAGTCATAATGTGCTAATTAGATTGGACAGCCAAGTGACCTTCCGGATGTCATTCTGGATGCCCTTCCAGATAAAGCTGCCGTGGTGGGGCAGAGGCAGTTAGGGGCAATCAGGCAGATAGACAGAGGGGGTAGGGGCGATCAGGCAGGCAGGCAGGCGAGTGGTTAGGGGCGATGAGGCAGGCAGGCAGAGTTTTTAGGGGCTATCAGGCAGGCAGGTAGGTGAGTGGTTAGGGGCCAGCGGTCCCAGATTGTGAGAGGGATGTCTGAATGCCAGTTTAGGCCTGATCCTGCTGCGGGATCTGGCCTAAACTGGCAGTCAGACATCCCCCAAGGGGTCCCAGATTGTGAAGAGGGTACAGGCCAGGCTGAGGGCCCCTCCACCCCCCCTGCCATGCACAAATTTCATGTACCAGGCCTCTAGTTATTTACAATTGCCAAAATCTGGAAACAGCCCAAGTGCTCATCAGGAGATGAGTGGATAAAAAAGCTGTGGTACATTTACATAATGGAACACTACTTAGGTATAAAAAAAGAAGCAACTCTTCCCTTTTGTGACAACATGGATGGACATGGAGATTATTATGCTAAGCAAAATAGACTAGTCAGATAAAGACAAATACCATATGATCTCACTTGTATGTGGAATCTAATGAACAAAATAAACTGACAAACAAAATAGAACCAGAGGCATGGATACATGGAACAGACTGACAAATGTCAGAGGGGAGGGAGTAGGGGGACTGGATGAATGAAGGAGAAGAGATTAGCTGAAGAACATAAATGCATAGCCCATAGACATAACCATCAGTGTGGTGAATGCCAGAGGGAGGGGGTCAGAGGGAGGGCCTGGGTGGAGGTGGGCAAATGGGGGTAAAATGGGGGATGTTAGCAGAGTAATAGTGTCAACAATAAAAAGCAAGTAAAAAAAAAAAAAGGGATTGGAAGCTCCATTTACTGCTGGTAATGACAGCATTTTCTCCTTGGTCAACAGATAAAAGGAACAGGAAGGATGCTCATTCTGCTTCCTGTCTTTTTGTAAATAAGCCTGAATTTACATGGCTGTTCTAATGACATTAATTTATATGGTCTGGAAATGGATTTGTGTCCTCAGAGTAAATGTGCCTTCATTTGAGTTGCTGTTTTTTAGTATCCATATTAGTAGAGGTTGGTAGTGAAATATTATTGATGTGATAAATAGGTAATCTCACTTAGATTTCGTGTATCATCAGATATAGACTGAGGGCATTATGATAGTTATTTGGCACATTTTAAATCCATTTCTCCCTCTTTGTCTCCCCTGTCCTTCTCTCCTCTTCTATCTCTGTATCTCAGATAATATTTATTACCAAAAATGGCCTTTCTGTGTTAGTTATAAGTCTTAAATAGAGGAGACATGGTGTGACCATAGGATACAAAATTTTTACAAGTAGTGTTCCTTTGTTACTATATTTGAAGATCAGTAGCAGTTTATAAATGTATATATTTGGCAAAGGATTTTAGAATAACCAGAATTATCTGGGAGTAAATATTTTATTCTTTATTTTTATTGTTTGCATTTTATTGAATTTATTGGAGTGACACTGGTTAAAATTATATAGGTTTCAGGTCAATTCTACAAAACTAATAAGTTTAACAAGGTTGCAGGATTTGAAATCTTAGTAGAAAAATCAATTAAACTTCTAAATACTTGCAATGAACAATCCAAAAATGAAATTAGGAAAACAATTCCATTTATAATAGCATCAAAATTAATAAAATAGTTAACAATGAACTAAGTTAAAGAAGGGCAAAACTTACACTCTGAGAACTACAAAACACTGTTGAAAAAATTAAAGAGGATCTGACAAATGGGAAGATATCCAGTGTTGATGAATTGGAAGCTCAGTACTAAGATGCTAATACTACCCAAAACCACCTGCAGATTCAAGGCAGTCCTTGTCAGAATCCCAGCTGGCTTCTTTGCAGAACTGACAAGCTGATTCTAAATTTCAGATGAAGATTCAAGGGACCCAGCAGAGCCTAAATAATCTTGAAAACGAAGAACAGAGTTGGAGGACTCACACTTCCAGATTCAAAAGACTGGCCTTGATTCAGTCTAAACTTTGGACACAAATATTCCCTCTTTACTTTAGAGGCAACAGTGCCTATTTCCTAATTATCTGCCATCTCTGTTTCCTTAAAACTCTTATTTATATACATTTTGGTTTATTAAACTTAGAATTTTATTAATCTTTTTCTGCCTAGTTAATAAAGTTAGGTAGTTAATACCATGGCAGTAAAAAGGAGGACAGTTATAACTTGATACTTTTTTATTAAGATACTAGAAGCCCAGCATGTGAAATCACGTGCCCCCCCACACACACACCTGCATGCATCCCATCCACCCACGTGCGCCTCGCCCGCCTGCGCCGGTCTTTGTCGTTACAGAGTTAGGGCCCACAGGCCTTTTATAATATTGATTTTCAAATGTATTTTTCTATTACTGTTCTGTAGTTTATACAAGAGAGAAATTTAATAAATTAATAAAAAATGGATCAACAACTAGTATTTGTGAAATGGGCCTGGTGTCTCATGGTCTGGACCAGTAGGGTTGTCCTTTCATAACTAACTACTGCCAGGTATAGAAGTGGCTGCTGTTGGTTTAAAGAGGTCATGGTTACCAGATTTGGCTTTACCCTGAGAAGGAGAAGAGTAGAATGCTTTGAGGAAAGGAGTTGGCAAAAGAATTGAAGGAGATTGTGAAACCTTCTTAAGATTTCTATTAAAGAGCTTGTTAAGTTTTCTGTATTAAATTTCTTTGTTCTGGAAGGGACACTGGCCCTTTTAAGAATGGGAGATCTCTGCAACCCATGACAAGCTGTAAAAGGTTGCTAAGGAGATTCCTATGAGAAGGAGTAGTATGTAAATGATCTGTTTTTGAACTCTGACTTGTAAAGGCAGGAAATGAAAGGAGGGAGGATGCTTTTATTTCACTCCTCTAATATTTTAGGAAGCAAGCAAACGCAAAAACCCTCTTTTTTCTTAAACATAGAGATCATTTGTTTCAGACAAAATTTGTGTTAACATTGTATTTTAAAATATTTTATTAAATTATAGGACATTCAGAAACGTGTTATAGTATATTTTATTTAACCTAATATGCCTAAAACATTATCATGTCAGCACTCATTCAGTGTGAAAGTTATTACTGAACTACCTTACATGTTTTTTCATAGTAAGTCTTTCAAGTCTGGTATGTATGTTTTACTTCAGCTCTTCCCAGTTTGGACTAGCCACACTTCAGGTGCTTTGTAGCCACATTTGGTTAAAGGAGTAGGGAGAAGAAGAAATGGAAATGTTTAAGAAATGAGAAATTTGAAAGAGCCTGCAATTATTTTATAAAATTATGAAGCTTATTGGGGAGTCAGTCACAGCATGTTGGATGGGGTGGAGTCTTATGGAATCACTAGGGGAGGGCAAACAGTGTGAGCCAGTTTGATGGAGACTCAGATACGGTATCTACCTGCCGGCTCTGTGCGGGGAGGGCTCATCAAATGAGCAATGAGCTTGGCCAGCACTTCTTCTGGGAGGAAGTTGCCCCTCCCCCCCGCTAGTTCTCCCCTGATGCGGGTCAATTCAGTTCCTTCCCACATGTCTCTGATGCCCTTCAAGCTGCTGCCCCAGTGCTGGAGCTCCGAGGGAGTGAGTCTGGGTAAATCTGTGTGTGAGCCCTTTAAGAAGACTTCAGCAGCCCCCCATCTCACTCAGGCTCCACCCCCACTGGATTTTACAGCCAGAAGTTGTGGGAACTTCTCATTCTGGCACTGGAACCCTAGGCTGAGGGCTGTGGGGCTAGGACCCCTCACTCCTCAGGGGGGCCCTCTGCAGCTGAGCTAGCCTCCCGATTTGTATCCACCACAGGTGCCTGTGGGACCAGCACATGTGGCTTCTTATCTAATTCCCTAGTTGTAGGACTTCCATTTATCGAGATTTCAGTCAGTTCTGAATGATGGTTCTGTAGTTTAGTTACAATTTTGATGTGGTTGTGGAAGGAGGCGAGCATGCATCACGTTTACCTATGTTGCCATCTTGACTGGAAGTTCTATAATTGGTTGCTTTATTGGGCCCCAGTTTCCTGTCTGTAAACTAAACATATTACCACCTGCCCCTGAAGTGGTTGTAAGGATTAGAGAGATCAGGTGTGAAAGTGACTAGAATAGCAAGCAGTTCCTGGGATGGTTGATGCTATTATTTTTGTCTTCACCTGAATGTAAAATTTTGTTAAAAGGAATTCAGATATCAGAGTATATATTTATATTTTCATATGCAAATATAGGGGTATAGATTGTAATTAACTTTGGAGAGCAATTGGGCAATACTATATATACTAGAGGCCCAGTGCATGACATTCGTGCACTGGGGGAGGGTCCCTCACCCCAAACTGTGCCCTCTAGCAGTCAGACATCCCTCTCCCAGTCTGGGGCTCTAGCAGCCTGGGACCCCTTGCTCTCTACTGCCCACCACCACTGTGCTGGCTAGCCATGAGCCCAGCTTCTGGCTGAGCATCTCTCTCTCTGTGGGAGTGCACTGATCACTAGGGGGCAGCTCCTGTGTTGAACGTCTGCCCCCTGTTGGTCAGTACACATCATAGTGACTGGTTGTTCTACTGTTCAGTAGATTTGCATATTAGCCTTTTATTATATAAGGCTAGTAGCCCGGTGCACGAAATTCGTACACATTAAAAGGGAATTAATTAGCAGAAATATTTATGAAAATAATATATAAATTTATTAATAAATAAACAGTAACAAAAAGCTATAACAACAGAGGCATGATATAAAAATGACAAAAGCATGATATGAAAACAACAAAAACATGATATAAAAACAACAGTGATGCAAACGACTGATGAAGTGATTAAACTTATTCTAATATCTCCCTGTATACCACATTAAGAGTGAAAACACTTTCAGAGTGCTTGACTCATTTCCCTTGTGCTGAATTATTTAGAACTTTAACATCACATGCTTTTTGAACTCTAGAGAAAGCAACATATAACTGACCATGTATGAAAACGGGTTCAGGTAAAAATATTCCTACTCTGTCTAGAATTTGTCCTTTTGATTTATTAATAGTCATCACAAATGCCGGCATCTCAGGAAACTGTCGTTGAATCAGTTTAAATGGGAGGCCAGTGTCAGATGGGGACAAATCAATTCTTGGAATCAGAACAACCTCTCCCTCTGCAGATCCTGTTAATACTTCAGCTTCGATAATGTTAGGTTGTAATCTTTTAATAAGTCTGATACCATTACAAAGACCCCATTTACTATTAAGATTTTTCAATAGCATGATGATTGCACCCACTTTCAATTTTAATTTATGACACAGCATTCCCAAAGGAGTAACACTATTAAGAAATTCGGTGGGAAAATTTTCCTTTTCAGCATCCAAGATTTTTATATAAATAGATTTAATTTTTGAACGTGCTCATTTTTTGGACAAAGAATTGCATGTTTAGATATATTTTTAATATTATCTATAGATACAGTATTTCCAAAGGTAGCTTCAATAATAGATCCATTACAAATCATTTCACAGGGGATTTCAATAATATCCATTCCTAAATGAAAACTGCCATCTCCAAGTTTTACTAACCATTCACTATAAGCAGAATCCTCTGATCCTGTATTTGTTGTATGACAACTTTCTGAAACATCACCAAACATTGCAATACTTTAAACTCATTTGTACTATGGCCGATCGCATAGCATGCGGTACAATACTGAGACATTGTCGAAAATCCCCTCCAAGAAGGAGAACTTTCCCACCAAATACATTCAAATTCATAATTTCTCTTAGTAATCTGTCTATGGCGTTTATAGCATGACTGGATGCCATAGTGCATTCGTCAATAACAAGAAGTTGGGCCTTTTTAATAGTTTTAGCAAATTCACTGTTTATACTGAGTCTAGAAATTGAAGTTTCATTTAATGGAATCAGTAATTTATATTGAGAATGAAAGGTGCTTCCACCGAGAAGTAAATTTGCAGCAATTTCTGTAGACGCTGTGGGTAAAACAGTACCACCACGACTTCTAATATAATGTATTAAAACTTAATACAGATATCCAGATGAATAGGATTCCTAGCTGGCAGGCCTCTGACAGCAAGCTGGCCACCCTGTTGATTCCGTAGGAATGGGGCTCCCTCCTCCCTCCTGTCAGGGTCCGGGGTGCAGGTGAATGGGGTTCCTGGCGGGCAGGCCACCGACAGCAAGCTATCCAACAGCAGATTCTGTGAGGAATGGGGCTGCCTCCTCCCTACTGTCAGGGTCTGGTTTGAAGGCTGGCCACGCCCCCTGTTGGGCCAGACCCAGGGTTCTACCATGCTCTGCCCTCCGCCTCAGCAACCCAGGACTGACTGCTGCTGGGTGCTCCTGGCACTCCGAGGGTGGATTCTTCCCTCAGGCCTTGCGGGGAAACAGCTCCGGGAAGGCGCAGCCCTTGGCAAGGCAACCAAGGGTGGGTTCCTGCCTGAAACCTCGCCCTCTGGGAAACAGCTGGGTGAAGGTGCAGCCGTTTCCAAGATGACCCCTGCAGAACTGAATTCCTTCGGGTTGGTTGAGCTTTGGATGTGATGTTACACCCAGGGTTTTTTATATAAATAGATTATTATATGGGACTAGAGGCCCAGGGCACAAATTCATGCACATGTGGGGGCCAGCTGGCCTGGTCCCAGTTGGGGTGGATTGGGGCTGGGCCTGTTGGGAGGAAGAGATGGCAGGTGATTGCTGGCGGGCCCCACCCCCAATTGGGGTTGGGGGGCCGATTGGGGGTGGGGGCAGCCATGGGGAGGGATGGTGGGCCTGCCTGCCTGATCACCCATAACCACTCTGCCTGCTGGCCTGATCGCCCCTAACTGACCTCCCCTGCCAGCTTGGTCGCCCCTTACTGCCCTCCCCTGCCAGCCTGATTGCCCCTAACCACCTCTGCGTTGGCCCTTGCCACTGTAGCTTTGTCTGAAAGGACGCCTGGATGGATTTCCGGAAGATGTCTGGTCTAATTAGCATATTACCCTTTTATTAGTATAGATATCACACATCTAAGGACATGAATTTAATTCATTAACTTTACCTGTGGGACCATTTCCAAAGAAAATAATATGCACACAAATATAGCTAGAAGATATTTATTTGCAGCACTGCTTATAAGAGAGAAAAACTAGAATCTGTCTAAATGTCTAACTGATGTGCAACAGTTAGATTCTGCATTATTAAAAGCAAATGTAGCCCTAACTGGTTTGGCTCAATGGATAGAGTGTCGGCCTGCGGACTCAAGGGTCCCAGGTTCGATTCCGGTCAAGGGCATGTACCTTGGTTGCGGGCACATCCCCAGTGGGGAGTGTGCAGGAGGCAGCTGATCGATGTTTCTCTCTCGTCGATGTTTCTAACTCTCTATCTCTCTCCCTTCCTCTCTGTAAAATATCAATAAAATGTATTTTAAAAAAATAAAATAAATAAATTTAAAAAAGCAAATGTAATTGTTTATGTGTAGAGATATGGCCCATTATAGTATAAAACAGGTTATAAAATATGTAGTAAGTACCGAATGATCCAGTTTTTCTAAAAAAAATATTCTAAGGACAAATATAGTAAATTGTTAACAGTGATTACCTCTGGGATTTTATATGTGCCAGTTTTCTTTTGATTGCTTGTATTTTCTGAGATTTATAGTGAATATGTTTTGCTTTTGTAATAAAAATAAAAAAAGAGAGACATCATGGGTTTGTGTCTGGGGATGGACGGTCCTGTGAAGTAAAAAACTAAAGATGGGAACATACATTTTGCCTTCTTATAAGTCATGAGTAACTGTAGCAATTTGCTCAGTTTTGCTGCCCAAACTCCAGTCCCGTCCCATGACTAAGCCAGGTGACGGGCAGGAGAGGCAGAGCCTTGCTTGTTGCCTTGGGGGCCTGGCTACAAGACAAGAACTAGAGTTAGTTGATTCCCATAACATTCTGTCTCTTTAGGGATTCTGATGACCTTGAGCTATAAGGAAATATCAAAATGGGGCTGAGGTGGAAAGCATCGATCGAAGGCACCGCAACAGAAGAAAATGTAAGATACAAGGGAAAGTTAGCAGCTACAGGCCAGTCTACAAAGATAAACTGCACTGCCATTTCTGCTAAAGCCTTTTCATGAATATTGTTGAATTGGCACAATCCAGTTTTGAGAAACAGGACCTTGTGATTGTCACAAGTTACTCAAGCAATTAGAAACCAGGAAATGTACTCTGATGTAAACCAGTTCATGAGTCACCATTAAACAAGTACAGTAATGAAGCTTTCAGATCCAGTGCTGTTCTTGTATCAGATGACTTCTCAGATAATAGAAATATTTTCCAAAATTTGTTTATTTACCCTTGAGTTAAGTTAAAAATAAGTTACATGTTCTAACAAAATTATTTGTTATTCCATTGTTTAGCAGATGTAAGAGTAAATCAGATTTTTAATTATTATGTATATAGTACTAATAAAAGAGAACATTAGCATTTTTAATTGTAAAAGGTAACCAAAGGGAAAAAATAATGTACTGGTTATAGTAAGGTGAGCCCTCCTGGAAACAAGCTAGACCAGGGGCATAGCCCTGAGCTATGAAGCCACATAGATACCTTCTCCCTCTCCTTTCTCCTTCTCCCTCCATTTCTCTCTCTCCTTCCCTGCCTCCTTACCACTCACTCTTTCTTCCACTCTCTTTCCTTTTTTCCTTCTTTCTACACAGAAAACACCTGCCCCATGCCAGGCACTTTTCTAGTCATTGGAGATATAACAATGGGCCGAACAGATAAAAACTGCTTTTATGGATTTATATTCTATTAGTTATAGACAGTATGCAAATAAATTTTTGTAAAATTTTACATTAAGTGCTATGAAGAAAAATAAAGGATGGCAAAAGAGATTACACTGGAGTAATCCAACAGAACTACTTGGTGAATATTCATTTTGTGTTCTTACATAACAATGGCAAAAAAGTTATTCGCATAAATGTAGCAGCTGTAATAATTACACATTTATTTTGCTCTTAAACGTGAAAGAAGTCTTGCCTATACTATTGGCAGATAAATTTTCACATTTTTTTTTCTAGTATGTTAAAAAAGAAATATGTTTGTCTTTACCTGAAAATTTTGGGGTAGTTCAATGTGAAGGATATTATTTTATTGTTTTCTAAGATGATAGCTAATGATTCTTCTACTTGTCTTTACTGACTTGAAATGCAAAGTTTGTTACCTACTATATTTTTATACTATGGTTAATTTATGGGCTTATATTTGTTATTGTATTAACCTTACTTTAAGTAGCATCTATTTACAAATCCTATATAATAAAGCCCTAATATGCAAATTGACTGAACGGCGGAATGATCAGTCACTATTATGTGCACTGACAACCAGGGGGCAGATGCTTAATGCAGGAGCTTCCCCCTGGTGGTCATTGCACTCCCACAGAGGGAGCACCACTCAGCCAGAGCCGGGCTCACGGCTGGCAAGTGCAGTGGCAGTGGCAGTGGCAGTGGTGGGGGCCTCTCCTGCCGGCAGGCTGTAAGGAGCGAGGGGTCCCAGACTGCAAGAGGAATGTCTGACTACTGGCTTACTGGGGATCGGGCCTAAGCCGGCAGGTAGACATCCCCCAAGGGGTCCCACACTGCGAGAGGGTGCAGGCGGGGCTGAGGGACCGCCCCTCTCCCCCATAAGTGCACAAATTTTGTGCACCGGGCCTCTAATAAATTATAATTTATACTAAATAATTGCATTTGAAAAGTTTATTCTATGACTTAAACTTTTGTTAAATGGGCAGTTAATTTGACTTGATGAAGTTTTATTGTTATTTAGAAAACCAAATTATGTAGACAGTGATTTATGTTATGAAGATATGTTGGAACAGATAGAGTCTGAAAGCAAGTGGTGATAGAAGTACACTTCTTCTGTATGGCCATTAAAATGTAATTTGAATTTTATATGTTCTCTAAAGGACTTCATAGGCAGAATTCAAAATACTACTTTTAATAAAGAACCAGGCATTTGGGGAATATTCTTTTTTTAAAAATCCTCACCCAAGGATATGTTTTTATTGCTTTTAGAGAGAGAGAGGAAGGGGGTGGGGGTGAAAGAGCGAAAAACATTGATCAGTTGCCTCCTGTACATAGCGTGACTGAGGATTGAACCTGCAACATATGTACTGTATTTTCTGGCGTATAAGACGACTTTTTAACCCAGGAAAATCTTCTCAAAAGTTGGGGGTCATCTTATACACAGGGTGTCGTCTTATAAGGCGGGTGCTGAAACTTCCGAGCCAGACTGGAGAATCTGCAGTCGCCGCATACGGTGGGGGGATCTCAAAAACAGCTGCTCTCCATTTATTTCAATGGAGCCGGACGGAGACCGCAAGTGTCTCTGGTCGGCTCTTTTTTGTGCTGCATGCGGTCTCTGTCCAGACGTTTTAACCCAGGAAAATATTCTCAAAAGTTGGGGGTCATCTTATACGCCCAGTCGTCTTATATGCTGGAAACTATGGTATGTGCCCTGACCAGTAATCAAAGCCATAACCTTTTTGTGTACAGGATGATGTTCCAGCCAGGGCTGGGGAGTATTCTTTTATTTTTATTTACTTACTAGGGGCCCGGTGCACAAAAATTTGTGCACTCGGGTGGAGGGAGTCCCTCAGCCCGGCCTATGCCCTCTCACAGTCTGGGACCCCTCAGTGGATGTCCTATGATGGCCCCAGTCTGCCAGGCACCATTTGTGTGTGTGTATGTGTGTGTGTGGCCACTGGGGACCTGCCCCCAGCTGCATCTGAGGCTCAGAGCAGTCCTCCTGTGTGTGTATACCTGCTGGGGACCTGCCCCCAGGCACACCGTCAAGGCTTGGAGCAGGCACCCCCTCTATGTTGATCTCTCAGACTCTTA
>PVJC01015478.1:24765-35190 GCA_004026665.1 Murina feae
GGGCTGGGTGCTGCCTGCCTCCCAAGCTTGCCTACTGCCCATCTTCCTCCAGCCACCAGAAAGCAGGGAAAACCCCGCCTCGTGGTCAGGCCAGCCTTTTCCTGCTCCCTGATCCCCGGAAGGGACCTGGGAAGCCGCCAAGCAGGCCGCCGACTCTTTCCCACTCACCCGTCCCCTGCTGCCTTCCTTTCCCACTTCCTGGTGCCGCCAAGGGGTCTGGGGAGCTGCCAAGCAGGACCCCGGCCCCTGCAGCCTTGCTTTCCTGCTCCCCGGTGCCCCGCAAAGGGCCTGGGCAGCCACCAAGCAGGCCGAGACCACCCCCCCGCCACCTCTTTCCTGCTCCCCATCCCACCACCTTGCTTTCTTGTTCCCTGGTGCCCTGCAAGGGGCCTGGGAAGCCCACAAAGCAGGCCACTGACCCCTTGCTGCCTCTTTCCCACTTCCCAATGCCCCTCCAAGGCCCTGGACAGCTGCCAAGCAGGCCGCCAACCCCTTGCCACCTCTTACCTGCTCCCCGATGCCCCGCAAAGGCCTGGGAAGCCCACCAAGCAGGCCGCCGAACCCCTGCCACCTCTTACCCACTCCCCTGCCCGCCACCTTGCTTTCCCACTTTCTCGTGCCCTGCAAGGGGCCTGGGAAGCCCACCAAGCAGGGCACTGACGCCCTGCTGCCTCTTTCCCGCTCCCCGATGCCCCGCAAAGGGCCTGGGAAGCCCACCAAGCAGGCCGCCAACCCTGCCACCTCTTACCCGCTTCCCGGTGCCCTCCAACCCTCCCGCCTCTTTCTCACTCACGGGTCCTGGGTCCTGCGCTGTTCTGCCCTGCAGCCGCTCTGTGCGCTCGGGAGGTCCCTCAGCCTGGCCTGTGCCCTCTCACAATCTGGGACCCCTCGGGATGTCCACCTGCTGGCGTGCCTGACCAGCCTGGGTGAGGGAGTGATGGCTGTCTCCAGGCTGGCCAAGCCCCCAGGAATGTCCCTCATCCCATTGGGTTGTGGCTAGGCTGGGTGAGGGGCTGATTGGCGCTTTCTGGCTTTAAGGCTCCCACAGGTCCCATTGACCCAATGTCCCAGCAAGGCTGGCTGGACGCAGGTTTTTGGTGTTTATCTCCTATAATTGGTGCTGTTCCTTTAAGGCCTGGGGTTTGTTTATCTCCTATAATTGGTGCTGTTCCTTTAAGGCCTGGGGTTTGTTTATCTCCTATAATTGATACACTGTTCCTTTAAGCTGAGGTGGGCTGAGGTAAGGAAACCTCCTCTGCTTCACCTCGCAGCGCAGCGTCTATAATGAGACTTTGTTACTCTTAGTAAGTCAGGCCAGGTTCTGTTCCCTTCAGCTCCGGAGGATTCTATGATTGTTACATTATTGAAACATGTTTTGGAGTCTGCCCGCCAAGGGCCGAAAACAGTGTCGCTTTCGCTCCTGCTGCAATGGACGCTGCCTAAACGTTTACTCAGGTCCGTGAGTGGCGGCCGCCATGTTGGCTGGGCTAATTTGCATACAGTCGCTCTGATTGGCTGTTGGGCGTCCCGAAGAAACAGTTAATTTTACTATTCCGCTTTTATTAGTTTAGATTTTTTTTAATTTTAAAAGATGATATAATATCAAATGTTACTGAAGTATTTCAAAAGTTGATAGAAGATAGTAACAGTATATAAATTAACATGACAAAACTATTTTACCTAAAACATCATTCACAACTATAGAAATGACTGTTGCATAGCTGTTGAAATAGTTTTTTAGATCTTTTGATGGGGAGTATTCTTGAAGGAATTATTGCTTCTAACGTAATTTGAAAGGAATTTTAGGTTTGAGGCATCTAATAATCATTGTACCATTTCTAATTTAGTTTAAAAATTAAATGTGTATTTAGGAAGATATAATTATAACAAATGAATTTAAGAAAAATACGTTAGGAGCAAATGATATACAGATTACTTTGTTTTCTTATTTAATGTCATACATTTTAAAAGCTTTAAATGTCGAAGATAATGTATACCCTTTAGTTTGGTGACTCAAACTAATCTCTAGTGTAAAAATCCCAAGTATGTGAAGTCTCTGCCGCCTCTGCACTGTGTCGCTGGCCAGTGCAGTCCTGGCTGGCTTCTCGCCCACACCTCCACTCCAGTGCTGCTCAGTCCCTCGCTGGATGTGAGTGGACAGCAGTCAGTGGGGGGGCAGGGAAGAGGCCTACACATCAAGCTATGCAGTCATGTGGTCATCTGTGCCATCTGAGTCCCCTCTTCTTCCTCCAGCCTGCATATTTAGTGATGCCCTTTAGAACGTGGACCAAAGAAATCAGGCAGCCAATTCAGACCAGTGGGCCGATTTTTAAAAAATTAGTAGAGACCGTATTTACTCTGGTTTTTGAATACTCTTAGTGCAAGAAGAAGCTAGGTGTTGAAGTTGTTAGTATTTAATTCTCAGCAAATTATTATGTGCCGTTTCCTTTTCTTCTTGCCAAACATTTCTTAAAGCTGTTGAATTTTTGGAGGCCCTAAGATGAAACCATTCACTTGGCAAATGTTCAAAAATACCAGGCACAGATACAGAGATAACCATAAAGTTTCCGCTTAGTTTTGGCACCAGTTGGACATAGGAAAGCTGTTCTGGCTCTTACCTGTTTGAGGGAGTCTTCAAGGTCTATCTGTAGGGGTTGAAGCAGGACCAGCTCACCCCCTCTCCCACCACAGATACCTCTTACCTGTGGTGATGCCTGATTCACTGGGATTTCAGACCTGTCAGCTTCTTCAGTTGTCCTTCAGGCTTGCTCCGATACAGGGCCCAGAAAAGAGAATGGCCACATGGGTAGGCTCTCTTCAAGTTGGCAGATGTAAATAAGCCAGGTGGTTGAGTAGCAAAAATGAAATGTTGACTACAAGCTTTGAGGTAAGAGATGATTAAGATAGGGCACATTGGTTATGTGAAGGAAGAAAGGAAGGAAGAAAGGAAGGGATTTGTCAAGAGGTATTATTGGCCAGAAAAAAGTAGTGGGGTGGTGAGGATTGAAGCAGGTTTTTGAGTGGGTCACTCATTCTTACAGGTGGAGGAGGAAACATAGGAGAAGGGGGTTAACAGGGCCGTGAATTGCTGCGAATATGATATCAACACATCTACATTGATCTTTTTAAAGAATATGTGATAAGTTGATATAAAGTAAATGACACGCCTTGCCTGCGTGGTTCAGTGGTTGAGTGTCAGTCACAGTTTGATTCCGGGTCAGGGCACATGCTCGGATTACGGCTCAATCCCCAGTATGGGGGGGTGTGCAGGAGGCAGCCAGTCGATGATTCTCTGTCATCATTGATGTTTCTCTCTCTCCCTTTCTCTGAAATCAATAAAAACATTTTTTAAAAAGTAAACGACAAAAGCAGATCTCCCAACTGTACATTTTGTGAGTTATTTGACATAATCATTTTAAATATTAAAATGTGTGAGCAAAAGTGTTTTTAAATTAAGTCCACTGCCAGAGTCATTTACAATATGTGGTTTTTGATCCACAGATTTCTCCTAATGACATTTTACAGTGAATACACATGGGTAATAACTCAAATTACGATTACTTATGTGATTTTCACTGTCAGGATATTTTTTATTCCAGTTTTAACTTCGCAGGAAAACCCTCCCCCAAGGTTTCTGTATAATAAAGGTTTAAAGACTCAACATGGCCAATTAATATTTATATTTCATTGTTCCTACCGTATTTAAAAGAAAATTGGAAGTAGTATGGTGAAAGAGAAAAAGGAAATGTCTGTGAAATGAAAGAGGAAAATAAGTGTAGGAAATAAGTGTAGCAACTGTTTTAAGACTTGGTATAAGTTGTTAAGAAGAAGGCAAAGGGGAAAATCATTGTTTTGACTTTTGGGGGCAGATGAAACAAGAGCAGTTTCTAGTCTTCTTAAAATATACATACATATATATATATATATATATATATATATATTATTGATTTCAGGGAAGAAGGGAGAGTGAGAGTGAGATAGAAACATCAGTGATGAGAGAGAATCATTGATTGGCTTCCTCCTGCACGCCTCCTCCTGGGGATTGAGCCATAACCCGGGTATGTGTCCTTGACCCAATCGAACCTTGAACTCCTGGTTCATAGGTCAATGTTCAACCACTGAGCAACACCAGCCGGGCTCTAGTCTTCTTTTCTAGCGTTTATTTTGCCCTTCATTTCTGTTTTCTTTCACTAGAAGATTAAAATTGGGCTTCCTCTTTTCTGGATATATGGCTTTACTAGAAAGCTCCCTATTCACACGTCGTCTGACTGGACTGCATGTCTGCCCTTGACAACCCAGAGTGCTAAGGAACAGGAGACGATCTGATAATGTATCTCTTGAGTGGGTCATTGTGTAGTTCCTACAATTGGCTCCTTGTAAAGCCGGTTTAGTACATCAGCATTGCTTTGTGAGCCCAGTTTGTATAACTGGTGCAGTGTGCCCTCCAAACTCCCTTCCTTTTTTTTTTTGTGGCAAATAGGTCAAGGTGAGCGGGATAAATGGGACTCACTGGAGTGCATGGGGCAGATATTAAAGAGCAGTTTCTACAATGTCAGGAGTGGTATACTCACATATTTCCGACACTTCCACAAAAGCCTGTCCTCGGTACTTCCACAGTACTTTGTAATATCTCTAATATTTCCCTCACCCTGTTGTACTTTCCGTTTGCATGTCTGCTACTCTGCTTGACTGTGAGCACTTTCAGGGGAAGGGCTGGTTCTCATTTATCTGTGTATCTGTATTTCGGTGTCTGGTACAAAGCAGGCATTTGATAAAGGTCAGTCGGTTTTAAAACACAGACACAACTCTAGAAGTCTACCATATTCCCGACCCTGTAATGGGTGAGTTACATGTATACTTTTCTTTTCATAGTACTGGCCATATGGAAAAAGTTCTAACCTAATTTGGATTGTTTATACAACTTTAGTAATAGGAGGAAAAATTAGAAAATAAATGTAAGCAAAAAGGAAAAGCCATCTGTAACCCTCTTTCCCCAGCAGTAATTGCATTTAGTATTTTGTGATTTTTATCTTTTTTCCTATGTGCATGTATATAATTTTCATAAGTTGTATCACGTGAACATATGGATTTATAATATCTAATTTTCAGGGTAGTCATAGATGCTCAATAGATACTTGTTTTAATGAATATTTTTCATGTTTTCAAATATATTATAAAATTTTTATGGTTACATAATATTCTATTATATGGATATACTATAATTTACTTAACCAGTCATTTGTTGCTCAATGTTTAGGCTGTTTGTTCATTTAAAGGAGTGTTTGATCATGCACACTGCTGTGGTTTCATTCCTTTCCCCTCCCACTCTTTACTGTAGTCGGATTGATCTACTTTTAAGACTTTGAAAGCCTCATCTTTTAAGTCTAGATATTTGCAATGCTGTTTCTTCTGCTCATAACACACTTCCCACGTTGCCTAGTTAATACCCTATGTTTAGCCATTTCTTCTTCTTGGAAGTGCTCCTAGATTGGATTAGTTGTCCCTCCAGCGTGCTTCAAAGGTGGCATTTTGTACTTACTCCTAGAAGCACTCAGTCTGCTGCATTTTAATTGCATGCTTTCTAGACTATAAACACCTTCAGGAAAGGAGCTATGCTTTATTTCCTGTTGCATTTCCCAGCCCTTAAGTGCAGTGCACTTAAGGTATATAGCAGGAACTTAGTAAATATATTTTTGAATGAAAGATCCCCAGTTTCCAATGTGTATCATTAAGTGGTGATCTTTAACAAGCTCATATTTTTTATTTATCAGATAAACATATCTTTCATTTATAAAGTGCTTTATACTAGTGGTATACAAAATATTTTCAAAACTGTTATGTCATATCGTTAAACTTTGACTAATTTTTAGTATTATGCATTATAAAATGAATTGATATGTTTAAATTCTTTTTTTTTTTTTTAAATATATTTTATTGATTTTTTACAGAGAGGAAGGGAGAGGGATAGAGAGTTAGAAACATCGATGAGAGAGAACCATCGATCAGCTGCCTCCTGCACACCCCCAACCGGGGATGTGCCTGCAACCAAGGTACATGCCCTTAACCGGAATCGAACCAGGGACCTTTGAGTCCGCAGGCTGACGCTCTATCCAGTGAGCCAAACCAGCTAGGGCTATATGTTTAAATTCTTAATATATTAGTCTTTATTGGTATTTAAATGATGTTAGTAATTCTCATCTTAACTTCTATAAGTTGAGAATTTGTTTTCCAAGCAAATAGACTATATTTTAACCGTATCTTAAGTTATGATCAACTATTATCTCTGATGAGTGTTTTGTAATTATGGTTTAAATTGATTTAAAACTATAGCATAAAGCTAAAGGCCATTATTCTTCTTATTATTTTGTAGCTAATGATTCATAATAATCAGGCTTTGATCAGGTAACAAGAGGAGTAGTCATACAGCAGATACTTGATTGGACAGGGATCAGAGAACCTAACAGTAACTTCAAAAATAAAAGCACTTGATTAGGCTCAGAAGATAGATTGGAATTATTCACAGCTCTCTCGATGGTCATTAAGTGACAATTATCCTTTGTTTTCCTTCCTTGTTCATTTACAGCAGTGATTCCCACTTGGACATGCACACTTTTGGGGTGAAGAGAGTTGTGCCTGAGTCTCCTGAGGAGCTTTTTCAGCCCCTTGAACCTTCTCCCTATGTTGGCGATTATATCGCCATCTGTGATGAATGATGATCAGGTATCCAAAGATAGGAACAGGCTGGGAACCACTCCCTTTCAAGATAACCAACTGGAACTCCTCCATCAGAAAAAGCCATAGTGTTAGAGTAGAAGAGACGCTGGATACTGCAGTCGGCCACTAATTGATTAGTCGTGTGAATTTAGGCAGGTCATTTGATCTCTTCACCTTCAGCTTCCTTTCTGTAAAACGAAAGGATTGGATTAGATGATCTGTAAACTCACTTTTAGAAATTATATGATTTTTTGATGATCAAATATACAAAAATAATCTTACTCCTATATGTGAATCAAAAAGGGCATTATTCCTTTGTGTAAAATGTGATGATACTGGTTTAGCAGATTATTAATATTAGTATGCATTTAAATGAATCTTTAGTAAGTAATTTAAATTGCTGACAATTCTTCATTATCTCAGAAAAAGAACATTCCTGATGAATTCTTTTATTTATACTCAAGCTCTTGAATCTAGGACAGTGATCTCATCTGGCCTGATTGTCTTAAATATCATCTCTGTGCTGAGGACTTGATACCTGAAAACTGCATTGCTCCTCTGAAATTGCCGGCCAATTTACCAGTCCTCTGAGATATCTAATGGGCATCTCAAACTTAATCTGCCTGAACAGAATCCCTGATTTCCCTGCAAACCTGCTGTTGTTTAATTCTTCCATATTTGATCAAAACAGAAACTGTGGGGTTTCTTTGGTTACTGATACTTAAGCATCAATCTGTTGGCAAATGCTTTTGGTTTTACTTTCTGAATATAACGGAACACTGCCCACTTCTCACCAGCACTCTTCCTACTGCCCTGTTCCACTAGAGTCTATTTTCAGTCCAGAGCCAGAAGCATTCATTTTTGGTCATAAATTATGTCCTTGTCACTCCCCTACTCATAATCTTCAGTGGCTCCCCATTTCCCTTAGCCTAAAAGTCAAACAATTAGTCAGTGAGGTTTTGAATGACCTGGCACTCCATTAACTTCTCATTTCATATTTTCTCTGTTACTCACTTTTCTTCGGACACACTGGTCACCTTGCTATGGACAGAACATTCCACGCACACTCCCTCCTCAGGGTCTTTGCACTGGCTGTTCTGCCTGAAACTATCTCCCCAGATATTCACAGAACTCTCTCACCTTCCAGTTGCTTCTATGTTAACTATTTGGTGTAAGGCCTAAACTGACTTTTCTGTTTAAAATTGCATGCTATTGCCAACCCCTCCTCCCCCCACATACACTTTACACTTTATTTTCCTCCATAACATGTAGCACCATCTAACAATACTGTAATTTGTTTGTTAATCTTGTTTATTGTCTGTCTTCTAAAATGTCAGCTTCGGAGGGCAGGGCTTTGTTTTAGTTTGGTTCATTGCTGTATCACTGGCTTTGTGACATTTGGCAAATAATCTGCACAATCTCTTTTCTCATCTGTAAAAATAAAGGGGATAATAAATGGTTATATATTGTTTACAGATATAATTTTGGCTAAGTACTCCCTAGTGAGTTTATATTAAGACTGAAGAAGTCATGAGTTGCATAACGCATTTCCCAGACTACCAGCAGTAACATATGCATATAGGAGGGCAGGACTCAGCAGCACCCCTGCCCGCCTGTGCTGAGAATGGCTTCCTCTGGGAATCCTCATGCTTTCTTTTCTCACTGCTACTTTTCTCGGCTGGTTCTTAAGACCTGCACAGCACTGATGCTGATGTTCTCCCTGCTTGGGACGCAAAGGGTTAGAGGGGGTGCATGGGGCTCAGACCACTTTTGCAGTGTACTTTCCATTTAAGGAACACTTTATAACTTTTTTTATTGAAAAAAATTAATTTCTAATTTCCAGACTTCATCAAAGGGAACTCTGGAACATAACACATTCAGAAGTTATGAGATATGCCTTTTAAAATGGCATTTCAATTGCCACATAGGAAAAATGTTACTAAAATAGTCAAGATTAAAATATTCTCAGAGCTCAACTAGTCCTGAAAGTGTATTTATTATGTATTTAAGCCTTTAAAGTTTGCAAATCTGGCTCTGTTGTTTACTTAATCATTTTCTTAATCTCAATAGTACTATGATGAGAATTAAATAAGATAATGCATAAAATGTTTAACACAGGCCCTTCCTTACACATGTAAAGCTCAGTAGATGTTAGCTATTACTATAAAATCTACTTTAAGCTGCATTTCTTTTAGTCACTCTTTTTCATACGCTTTATGAAGATAAAGTGTTGATGAGGACAATGGAAAAGTACATATTTTGATAACCTAATATCGTAGTGACATTAAAGTACTCTCTGTGTAGCAAAACATAATTTAATCCTTAAAAATATTGGTCCCTGCTTCCCTGTTTTGACAGATAAAAGTGAATGTTGAGGTAGTGGCTATGGCTGGAGTAGCACCAGAAGGAACTGGCAGTTGGTTATTAGCGGCTGTCCTTGCCCTGACTCTTCTCAGGTTGTACTTTCTTGTTTGTTTGTTTTTTTCAGTTTAGCACAGAAGCCTTTTGCTTCAGAAATCATGAGGTGAACTGCTTAGAATGAGCTAGTTTTACTTAAGAGCAATTTCAGTAGCACCGGAGGCTGAGAGAAACATTCTGTGTGCTGTGGAAATTTTTGTGCCTTTTCTGTCCTGTGTGCCCGTTTGAAGAAAGGTGGTAGGAGTAGGCCTGCCTTCTCTACTGAAACCCCAAGGGGGGCAAGTTGCCATTGGACCTCCTCCCTCAGTACCCCAGTCGTGCGGTCTATGGTCACCAGTGTCTTCTTTCTTCACTTTCTGTTCCTGACGTTAGCTCAGTTGCCTTTCACTCTATGTGAATAGAGCTGTGCATGGGTTAAGTTCATGAGCTTTGAGGCAGACCTGGTTTGAGTTCTGGCTCCATTGTTTACTTAATCATTGTCTTAATCTCAACTTGTTTATCTCTAGAATTGGGGCGAGGATAATATGCGTAGTACCTCCATAATAGTACTATGATGAGAATTAAATAAGATAATGCATAAAAAGGTTTAGCACAGGCCCTTACGCATGTAAATAAGCTTAATAGATGTTAGCTATTACTATAAAATCTACTTTAAGCTACATTTCTTTTATTCACTCTTTTTTTTTTTTAGCGGGTTTAATTCAGTTTATTTATTTTGTATAAAATTATATGGTGGCCACAGCTGGAGCCTGGGTCCTCTGCACAGAAATTCTGGTGTGGGTCTTTACAAGATGGTCAGTGAATTCCTGATAGGGAGACTTGGTGAACACAGTCTCTTTCCAGAGATCTGGGGTGAGATAGCTGTAGGTCTTAGAGGTGGCATCAAAGGTGGCCTTGGCAAAGTTGCCCAGGGTGGCAGTGCAGCCCCTGGCCGAGGTATAGCAGTGGTCAATACCGGCCATCATCAGCAACTTCTTAGGCACAGGGGCCGAGACAATGCCCGTACCCCTGGGGGCAGGGATGAGGCGCACCAGTAGCACCAGTACAGAGCCACAGGCGCCAGTCACCCTGCAAGGAACAGTGTGGGGCTTGCCGATTTTGTTTCCCTGGTAGCCTCGCAGCAATTGAACTGTGTGTGAATAGAGCTGTGCATTGGTTAAGTATGTGGGCTTTGAGATAGACCTGGTTTGAGTTCTGGTTCCATTGTTTACTTAATCATTTTCTTTTTTTTTTAATCTTTGTTGTTCATATTATTACAGTTGTTTCTCTTTTTCCCCCCCATAGCTCCCCTCC